>JANRGW010011489.1:0-18438 GCA_024733675.1 Psilopsiagon aymara | reverse complement strand
CCATCACTGGCAGTGTTCAAGGCCAGGTTGGACATAGCCTTGGGTGATATGGTTTAGTGGGAGGTGTCCCTGCCCATGGGAGGGGGATTGGAACTAGGTGATCTTAAGGTCCTTTCCAACCCTAACTATTCTATTCTATGATTCTATGACATCATTCCCTTTGTGTTATGTCTTCATGCAATTTTCAGCTGCAGGCGAGATCACTGAAAAATGGAAACTGTGTGAAAAATGTTCCTTTATCTGGTTTTAATTAGAATACTCAGCAAAACACAGAAGATCAATAAAGAGGAGTGATAAAGAGGGGTAACTCTTTCCACCTCAACTTGTCTATTCATCCACCATTACAGAATCTGGTGGAAACCCCTTGTGCAACTTCAGTGATAAATACCTTCCCTACTACTAAAGCAGTGGTTCAGATTAGGATCTTGACAAAAGCAACAGGAGATAATTCACATCTGATTGTGGTCTATGTGGTACATATTTTGTGGTCTTTTAATTCTGAAAGGGTTCACCTGAAAAGTAGGCACCATAGGGGCTCCTATTGGGAAGACCGGCTAAGACTTGAGCTGCCCCACAGGCTCACGTCACAGCAGCAGGACCTTCCATCTAGGCACTGGCTGAGAGCTGGCACCTCTCCTACCCAAGACCTACCTGATAGAAGCTGACACAACTCACTCTAACCCGCCAGGCCCCGCAGTCCCCTGTTTACACACAGGTCTTGTGGGCAAGCTGCCCAGACACTGAGGAACCATTCTACAACCTGCAGCGCATGGACAGAGCATGTGGGCGCCCAGTTTCCAGGCAGACACCCAGGGCATACATTCCACTTTGATAGTTCCATGATCCAAGACAGGTGGGTCTGAACACCAGCTCAAGATGGTGCTGGCTTTCATCACCATAAGGGCACACTGCTGGCTCAGGTCTAGCAGACCCCCAGAGGGTCTTTCTGCAAGGCTGCTTTCCAGCCAGTGGGCCCCCAGCTCAGACCATTTTACAAGACTGTTGCTCCCCAGGTGCAGGACTTTGTGGTTCCCTTTGTTGAACCTCATGAGGTTCCCGTCAGCCTGTTTCTCCAGGTCCTGCTGAATGACAACACATCATCTGCCTAATCTGTTAGCTACCCCTCCCAGCATAATACAGTCTTGCATACTTGTATAGGAGTGTACTGTCCCATCATCCAAGTTATTCCTGAGCAAGTTAAACAGTACTGACCCCAGTATTGGCTCCTGAGGCACACCATTAGTGACTGGCCTCAAGCTTAACCTCACCCTGGCTCATCACAGCTCTGAGTCCAGCAGCTCAGCCAGTTTTCGGTCCATCTCATAGCCCACTTATCCAGCCTGCACTTCATCAGTTTGGCTAGAAGAATGCTACAGAAGACAGTACCAAAAGCTTTGCTAAAGCCAAGATCAACAATATCCACTGCTCTCCTCTTACTCACCAAGCTTCTTATCACAGAAAAACAACCCAGTACCCTGCTCCGCACTTTCACTCTTGTTCATACATCTGCAGAAGAACTTCCTGACCTTCACATCTTTCACCAGATTCAGCTTCAGGATAGCCTTGGCTCTCCTGACCCCATCCATGCATGCTCAGATACTTATATTCCTGCCAGGTCACCTGGCCCTGCTTCCACCGCTTATACATTAACATTTCCTTTTCATTTCTTCTTTGGATTTGTTTGCTCATCCATGCAGGGGTTCCTTTCACTCTTGCTTGTGTTCTTCTACATCAGGATGGACCATTCCTGAGCCTGGAGACGGCAATCCTTGAAAAACATCAACTGGCTTTCCTGGATCCCTTTTCTCTTCTTCCTATGTAAAGCATAGCTACTTTCTAACTCCTTTCAGTTACTAAGGTACAAAATTTTTACATGCAATAACCAATGCCAGGACAGTCTACAGGAATGCTCTCCCCTGTTGTAGGTACTAGTAGACTGGACTTCAGTTTAAAGTAAAGATTTCCCTAACTAAATTGGCAACAAAATGACATGGGTAAGTAAAGAGCTACCTGTGAATATTTATACTTTCAACTTCTACTTAGAGATTTAACTCTCCAGTGGATTCTCTTCAGACTTCAAAATTAGAGTTAAGTGCATTTCTGAGTGACCTTTAATCAAAACATTCAGTATCAGTGTGTAAATCTCTCAGTTGGGATTTTCCTTCTCATACTAAATCAATGGCAGCATAACCTAAGGCAACCACCCCCTCAACTGCAGCAAAGTCCTTCTGGAACATCACTTGTAATTGTATCCACTAATAAATAAGTTTGTAGATATGTCCTAAGAAAGACCCACAATCCACAATAATTCTCTTGAAAACTAGCAGAAAGAATTAGTGTATTTTTGGGGGGGTGGGTTGTACTGTACTTATTTTTGTCGTTCCCCCCCTCCCTTTTATTTAATTACTAAAGCCTTTGTTTCCAGATGAATGTAGCCTCTTCAGTAATTATATTCATGAAAAATAAGGGTAGCTTTTATTAAACCAATGAAGAATCTCTCTACTGTGCTGTCTCTGTAAGGTTAAGAATGAAGTACAGAGTTGGTACTGAGCTGGTGCCTACACATTCCTTGCTTCTCTCACTGGTATCTTCGAAAGATGAAGGATTTTGTCATTTCTGGAGAGGAGCTATTTGTCCATTTCAGAGAAGGAATCATTGTTTATTCTCAATTGAAACATTCTGTTTCAATCTAGCATCAGTCACAAAACATTTTCTCCAGTTGTCTTTCATCACAGCCAAGAGGAGAGATGTCTCTTCAAGCAAAGCAAGTAAAACTAAGTAATCACTACAGATGTTTGCTCCCCATTGGTCTTCATCTGATGGTAGCCATAGCTTTTATCTTGTAGTGGTATCAATGACTCAGGCTGACAGGAACGGCTCATGCAAGTTTCTGTCATGGAAAGCACAGGATCTTCCCTTGAACCAAAAGACTTGCTGTAAAGATGTCTGATATCACTCAAGAGTTTGCCAAGAAACTTGCATCTTATAAGAACAATAATAATAATCAAAAAAAAAAAAAGGCCTCGTTCCTCTACAGTAATGGGTTTAAGGTTTACACCCTGACAAGTATCCCACTCCTTTACCTAAGCATCTGTTGACAGCAGAAGGACCTTCAGCTCAGACCTGAAATACTGGGTGTGCCCTGGCCTCCAGCCTCTTCTTTCCCTGCACAATACTGCCCAGTGCACTACATGGTACCATTTCTTTATTACCTGATCCTGGAGCTTTGAGAAAAGAAAACTCAAAATATTGTATTCCTATATAGGATCACCTATATATGCACAGAACAGCCCCATCTCACCATCCCACCACAGGCTTAAAAACTGCACCCTGACCTATATGATAAAAACATAGAGCTATTTATTATTAAACTGTCACACTTACCTTGGAGTTTGTCTTACTCTGATTTAGACCCCAAGACAACACTTACTGTGCTCTCTTAAGTCAATTGCCTGGTGAGAAGCTGCAAACTATAGCACAAAAAAAATTCAAACTACAATTTGCTCACAGGCTGATTGAGTACTTCTTTTTTTCCGTCTGGTAACTGTTTTTTGTGAACAGCAGCATTACAGAAGGAAACAACGTAGGCAGAACTGAGTTTGCACCAGCAGCTTACCCAGGCCCCAGCTGCTGATCCTTCTTCAAAACGGGAATGCCTTCTGTTTCAGGAGATGTTTTTACAAATGATTGCTACATGGGTGTGTAGTTCTTGTCCTTTGAAAAGGGAAGGCTCACATCCAACTCACTGCAGTTCGGTTGCCATCCAAATCCAATTTAAAACATATATAAGCAAAATAAAGCTTGCAACCTAACATTCCCCCTAAATGCCCCTATATTTTGTTCCTGTGCTCAAAATGAAAACAGCCGAAATTAAAAACAAAGCAGTTTTATAACCACTTTCAGCTCAGCCCTGATGCATGGAGTTCTGGAAACAATACCTTGAAATGGCAAAAGCCTAGAAAAATGTGTGTGTAAACTCATAGGCATAATCTTCATAATAAAGGTGATATAACATTTCTCAAATAATTAGGCAAATAATATTTGCCTAATAAATATATAATAAATATTTAGGCAAATATTGCTACGTATTTGCTAAAACCCTCTGCAGCAGCCCCCTCTCCTGTTTTGAATCAAAGTCATCTCTCGTGTTTCACACATTGGTTAGGAACATGGATTTAAAAGCTCCACAAACGCACATGCTGGTGAGTGGGCACATCATCCTTACCCAACCACACACACTGGGCAAGTGGGAGGAAGAGATACTTGGATGTAGAAGGGAAAAATTCTACCAGTTGTTACCTTAATGTCTGTTTCTTCAGGTCCAGCTAATGTCTGTGCCTGGTTGTGCACCCTCAGCAGCACCGCAGCACCTACCCTCACCCCTTTAGCTCTGCTGCTGCTGACCTCCAGTTCCCATGTATGGGATTCAGCTCGATGCTGAAAGTCCCCAGGCACAACACTGCTGGGAGACAGGGCACCCAGGTCTGCTTCCACCCAGGCACAGTGGCCTTCAGCAGCCCCTCTGTCATCCCACCTGCAGAGCAGGGTCAGAAATTCCTCATGCAGGCACACTGTGCTGACCAACCTATTTGGGAATGAAAAAGCTCCAAGCCAATACGCATTATTCTTGGGGTACTTTGTCAGAAAAAAACGAAAGATCCCAGACCTTGCAATGCACCCTTTCTGTGACCTTGCAACAACCTAAGACCACGCTTCCCAATTCTGATGGTCTTTAACCAAGCAAAAACCCCAGTAACTTGAAAGATAGTTTGCCCACAAAGGAGTCCAAGATTCAGCCTTAAGCTCAGGAGCTAAGGTGTTCTGTGGCATTTTTCTCTTTCATGAGCCTTAGAAATAAATTAGACACAAATGACCAGCCAGGGCCAAGCCACTGCTTCTGCTCCACATGAATCTGAGCTGTCCTCCTCTCCTTTCCCACCACCCCATGGGGAAGCAGGCAAAGCCCTGCAAGGTGGGGAACAGAGGCAGCAGCAGGGAAAGGCAGAGCTTCACACACTTGGCACACCAGGAAACTGATTTGCAAGTCTGCACTTGGAGCATCTTCAAAGTATCTTCTTTGTGAATAAATGCAAATCAGCCTCCAGGGATCACCTCTTTCTGGGCTGGCTCTTCATCAGCCTGAATTCCTCCCAGGTGTGGAGCAGGAGCTGAGAAAGCCTTTTCCCAAAAGAGTAACAGCAGTCTGCTCTTACACAGCACTCAAGACTGTTTCAGCCTAACCCAAGCTGCCCCTTCTCTTTCCCCTTTTCTTAGTATGTCAGGGTGGTTTCTTGGTTTTGTTTTTAAAAGAGCATGGTCTGGCACTCTCGAGTCATTCCACCCCACACAAGGGCTCTTTGAAGCTCTAGGGCAATGTGGGATTTGGTGAGTGAATTGCCACATCTCCACTTTGCCAGAAACTACAGCAAGAGGCAAACCTTGCCTTGTGCCTGCCCTTGCTGCATTCAAAGCTCCAAGCCCAAACCTGCAGTGGATTTGGTTTTTCTGCTTTCTCTGAATTGGGCAGTGACCTGCTCTGCATGTGCTCTGTGTGCTGCTATCAGAAAGCCCTGAAACACTCTCCAAGACTAGACAACACCTCCCAGCACAGCCACTCTCACCAACCTCACACTGGAATGTCTCCCTCAAAACTGAGATACAGAAATAACACTGGGAGGGTCTTTCCTGGCAAGGCAAAACAGAAAGCTTTCTTCTAATTATCTGTAACACACCTGGATCACCACCTGATGGACATTAAGATTTCAGGAAAAACCATTAAGTATGAATAAGCAGGACCTTTTATTTTGCTGCAAAAAAAAACCCAAAAGGCATCAAAAGGAACAAAGGGGCAACAGTACTTGGATACCCCAGCAGTTCATTCACAGCACACACAGCATCAAGGAGCTCTCTATAACTACCTACAAATCAGAGGCAATGGGTGTCACACAAATCACCCATGTTCCACTGCTCTGTACATCCTTTCCCAGTTTAGGTTGTGATACTTTTATTATCATCCATAAGAAGTCATTTATTAAATTACTTCTGTTCTGAACAGAAGACAATAAGGAGAGGAAAAGCAGAGGATGCAGAACTCCACTTCTGGACACTACCTCTACTGCACTCTACCAAAATCACACACACAGAAAAGTCAGGTTCAGTTTCTGGATCAAATCTCTTCGCACTGACATTTCAATGCCCCAGGATGGTGGGATCCCAACTTCTGCTTTCCTAGGATTCACACACGTCTTCCATAAGCCCATCTCCCGCAAGCAAGCAGAGTAACTTGGGAACACAGTGGCAATAGCTGGCTTTGTACAAGCTGAAAGAGGTCAGCAGGACTTAACAGAGCATTATAATCCTCTTTCACACTATTAACTCCACCTGCTCTTTGTTATTTACATCATAATTGGCTGGAATCTGGTGCCTATCTGTCAAGGTACTAAGCTCCCAGGGTCACTTTTGCAGCCACATCTCAAAGTGGCTATACACTCACAGCTCTACAGTGGATACATCCTGGGAGGCACAGAAGCAGCCTGGCAGGCCAAGCAGAGAAACATGGCAGGGGTAAAACACAGCCATGAACTTACTTACTCTCTGGTCTCTGTGGTGTAATCAAAACAACTAGAGATGACTACAAGCTGTCAAAACAGGTCAAACATGCCCCGTGACCTAACCAGGCCTGCCATGAATGAGAGAGTCTGGATTTATCAGATAAGTGTTCCATTTTCTAAATAAAAATGTACTTAGTTAATACCCTGCATGGATTTCATTGTGAGATGTCTTGAGGGGGTTTTCTTCCACAGTTAAGCCGCTAAGGTCTGCGCCTGTGTCACAAGGGTTTTCCACCAGAGCAAGTGCATCACTTGCTGTGAACCACTGCTGCTTTCCAGGACTATATCACAGAGGCTCAGCCCTGCTCTAGCCAGGAACAGGTACAGCAAGCCAACACACTTTTCTTAGAAGACTTAGACTTCAGAAAATTACATGCTTATTTCTCAAACCAGCTCAAAATCTGGACTCTAACATGCTGTTGGGCAGCTCTGTTTTCTATTGAGTGTTTAGATCTAGGAAATGTGGCTTTGATTAAAAGTGGGCAACCCACCAACTGCAGAGAATTTTCACATAACCGCTTGGCAGAGAGCGAGCTGCAACAGTTATTAGCCATTCCTCAGAACCTG
This sequence comes from Psilopsiagon aymara, assembly GCA_024733675.1. Classification (NCBI taxonomy): domain Eukaryota; kingdom Metazoa; phylum Chordata; class Aves; order Psittaciformes; family Psittacidae; genus Psilopsiagon; species Psilopsiagon aymara. Next base: position 11,260 of record JANRGW010011489.1, on the reverse strand, counting down.
TGCCTTGTCCCTTGAGGAATTACCTGTTTCCCCCATCTACACCTGAGAACTGAGATGCTCAAGGTTAACAGCACGGCAACTACCACAACACAAACAGAAACACTGAGAGTGCCAATGCTTTACCAATTGCAGCTCTTTCTGCTGTCTGGTATAAACTGTTGTTTTGTATCATTTGATGCTGGACTCCAAAATCTTTTGCTTTTTCTACCTTTCTTGTAACTTTTTTTTAAATCAACATTCTCTTTGAACTAGCTTAGTCATGGAAACATGGAAAGAAGAGTGCCAGGTGAGACAGTCCACAGAGACCCTGGGTCTGATCCTGCTGTGTTTCATGGTGACGACAGGAACAGGTAGGTCAGCAGATTGCAGCACATGGCCTGGTCAGCATAATTTTTTGAGCAGAGGAAACCACGGACAGTGACAAAATCTATTACTATCCCATTGCTCAGAACCATTCCCCTAATGATTACTTCCCAGTCACTCATCACCTGGCCCAAACAAATGAATTCAGGAGAATTTCACGCTAGGAAAAAAGACATTAAAACTGCTCTAGAATTATGGAAAGCAGTGTCACATCTGCAGGGCCAGAAAACTGAATCAAGCAACAGCAGCCATCTCAATTCAGTCAGGTCAGTGCTCAATGTATGAGAGCAAGAGCCAACCATACTTCTCTCCCTACGCCATTAGATATCCCTTTCTAACAAAGGTTTCCAATCAGCTACATTCTGCTCCCTGAAACTCCACAGGCTGATACTGCCAGCACACAGGGAACACTGGAGGAAACTGAGGAAGTGCAGCAGAACCACTCAGCTTCCAGCCCCAGAGCTTTACTCATGGGATCCCAGCTCCCTGTACTGCATTCACTTGGGGACAAGCCTGCAGCACTGGAGGTTTATGCAATGACCGCTGGAACAAAAGGGTATTTCCCATGCCTGGAAGAGGTCACAGGGTCTCCAGAGACCACAGGAAACACGATCCAAGTGAGCTGCAGCATCTAAATATGCACAAGTGTCAAACTGCATTTAGGAATTGCTTTTCTCTTTATTTTAACTTTGAAATTTTCCAATTTTTTCAAGTGGCCACATTAAAAGGGAGACAACATCTTGTTTTCATATTCCAGAAGTTCTGTGGTGTTGCAAGTGGAAGAGTTCACCAATTTAATAAATGTCTGGATGGCCAGCAAAGCATCCGAGAGTCCCCAGCAGCTCTTCCACAGTAGCCATCTACTCTTCACAAAAGCTATAAATATGTTCTGAACAGAAACATGCCTTATTCAGCCAGACATGACCTTTTATAACCCATAAAAGGCCTCCTCGTGGTCCATTTGATCCACTCCCTGACTATTTCATGCCAATATGTGGTATTAATATTCTTTATGTTCGCATGCTGCCTTCCCTGCACTTCTCATGACACAAATACACACATTTACTCTTGCAGCAACCTTGACGCATTTCAGTGCTGCTGCCTGCAATTAGAGGCTTCAGAATTAAGCATCTTCTCCAGATCTAGCACACAGTATTGGTGGTGTTATTCCAACCCACTCAAATTCCCCTTCAAAGTCATTTGACATCTCATCCCTGGCACTTGAAGGAACTCAGCTCTGTTAGGTACCTAAGCTCCCAAAACCTCATCACTGGGAAAACTCTCATACATGCCTGCAGCACCCAGGCAGCATGCAGCACCCATCAGCAGACCCCATGGAAGCCCAACCCCAGTGGGCAGCACCTACCAAACCAGCCCGATACAGCCCTTCCTCCAGCCACACAGTAGCTGGCACTGCTGCCCCCCAATCTCAGGTGCAGGGAGGGCTGGGGCTTGCATTTCGGTTGGGTTACAATGCCTGAGCTGCTCTTGTCAGCACACGTGCACCACCACAGCCCCAGCATCACGGAACAGAGGTTTGAACGCAACTGCCTACAGGCTTTAGTGCAAACCTGCCAAGAGGACCTTTTCCAGCATCTCAAATTTGGAAATAGATGTCACTAGCAACAAATCCTGACCCCCAGCTGAGTCCCCCTGTGTAAGCCCTTACATGTTTTATGCTCACAGTAGTTCTCAGCTGAGCATTAAATGAGTGTTTGTACTCTGGGATGCTGAGGTTTTTTTCCTTAATGAGTCATAGGCCTTTTCTTAAAAGTCTGCTGGAACACATAAATGTGACATTAGAGATTTAGCAAAACTGTTCCAAAAAAACAAGGAATGAAGTTTCAGATGATGTGAAATATTCCAGCTGGAAGAGATATATGACTTGCTTGGCCGTTTTCTTGTGCTCCTCTGTATCACAGCACAGTAATAAACACAGCTATGCTGATCGGGAATTAAACCACCACCGTTAGTTTAATAGGAACAGGTAACACGTACCACACAACAGAAATATCTGCTCCAAATAGAAAAAAGGGACAAAATCTACTTCCAGAGACAGCATCCACACAGGCACAGTGAAAAATCATGTCCAGCCAAATACTGGCATTTACTGATCAATTGTTACCATATCTGCTAATTTTGTTAAGATCTGAAGGCTGGTCCTTCCTGCTACCAAATAAACCAACAGGAATCCTGCTGCAAGCCATGGGATCTGTCACACCCCTGGAGCATCTCCAAGCAACGCCACATCAGAGCCCCAGGCTCCTCCATCCTGTCAGGACTTGATCCTTGCATGCCGTTGAATGAAGCCCTCCAAAACAAGCCTTTTTAAGCTCATAATAAAGTTTACAGATACCATGCACATTCCTGCATTTCTTCCCTTTTGCCGATTAAATTTTTCTTTAAAATTAAAATACGTTCCCAGCTCTATCGAAGAGGAGGCACTTTGTCCGGGATGGACATAAAAATCAAACACCACGTTATATGCGAAGAGAAACCTAGTTTCTCCAGCCTACAACTAATTCTCACTGCAGAACCACTCCACTCAGGCAGGCTGTGGGACAAAGCACAGATTTCAAGAGACCACATGAGCAGCTGTACCTCCTCTTCCACCAGAGAGGTGGGAGATCCAGAAAGCAGGATCCCACAGGATCCCAACACCTTCACCCCAATGACAGTGATCTCACAGAATCCCAGACTGGTTTGGGTTGGAAGGAACCTTAAAGCTCACCCAGTTCCAACCCCCTGCTGCAGGCAGAGTAATCTTCTACTAGATCAGGTTGACCTAAGCCCCATCCAGACTGGCCTTGAACACTGCCAGGGATGGGGCAGCCACAGCTTATCTGAGCAAGCTGTTCCAGCAGCCTTGCCTGTGATTTCCAGCACCTCAGCACTGGAACACCGTGGAAGAACTTCTTCCTTTATCTAATCTAGATGTACCATCTTTCTGCAATTGTTTCAGTTTCAGTAGAACTGTCTGAATTAACACTGCTGAGCTGTTTCATTTTTTTTCCTTTCCATCGCTGAACAAGCCTTTGGAACATCTGGAAATTACTGTGCCATTTCCCCCCCCCCCCCCCCCCCCCCCCCATTTTTTAATAACCATCTTAGTATTTGGCAAATTCTCTTGCTTTGAGAAGGCTTTCTAAGCATCCAGCATCCACATGGCTGTAACAGAGACATCTACATCCTAATTTATTAACTGTAGATATTAAGGATTTCAGTCTAGACCAGTATCTTTGCAGCCGCCATCAAGCCATTAGCAGGAGCACATGAAGTTACATTTAACATGTGTAAATGATACAAGTGACAGAACTTCAGGGAAATTTTCCACTGTGAAACATCAACTTCAATCACAGGGTAACTGCAGCTACTTTGACAGTTACCTCTTTCTTCATAACAGCATCACACTTCTACTCCTCAACCTGTAGCAGCCACAGAATCCATTAAGCTATTTACTCCCAATCCACACTTCACCGTGCATGAACTTCCAGTGCATGATTCAACACCAAACTGGGACATTTGCACCCATAAATCTCTGTGCAAGATGAGGCACAGAGGGCAGGTGAGCAGCTGACAATACAAGCTGAACTGCTGGAGAATGATTTTTTGTGCTTTTAGTCTCCCTGAAGATGTCTCCCTGACCACCTTAAGGCTGCATACCTGGTAGGGTTTTTTGGGCACGCGGAAGGGTGTATTTAAAACCTGGTGTTACTTATGGGAATTTGAGAGCTTCTACTTGGGGAATGCAATACAGACCTGGCTTGGAGCTTGTGACAGAGCCCTAAGAAACCCCGAGCAGAAATAATGAATCGCTTAGTGTTTCAGGCAGCAGCCCCTTGGGTCATACAGCATGTTCCAAATTGAACTGCAGCACGGGCTCCACTCAGCCCCTGCAAACCAGAAATATCCCTTCCACAAAGATATAGACTCTCTGAAACAGGCAAAAAGAAACTTCCTTCTCCACACACAGTCTGTCCCCTTTACCTCACATATGTAGCGCTGGATGGCTCATCCCTCTGCTCCATTGCCCTGCGCTCAAATGCCACCAGGCACGATGTTCACAGAGGTACACACAGTATGGTATATCAACCGTTACCTCTATTTTCATGGAAATGGAAAAGACCTTATATTTCACAAAGAAAACTTAAAACACTTTAGCAAATACATCAAGTTTTCTGGTCACCAACTGCAAGCTCACCTAAATTCCATTCAGACTTTCAAATTTCATCTTTCAAACAATGCAGCTCCTCAGGACTTACCACTGTTGTCTTAATTTTGATCTCACTTGCACATACATCTCCCCATCCCACCAACCTGTACACACAAGAATTAACTCACAAGCATAGTGTAGGGCCCAAAACCCAATCCAGATATGCATGGATGACTACATACACAAAGGGCAAAAAGCTCCTGGATGGGTCTAGGAATCTATTTCTTCCCTTCACCTACCTACCAGGCCAGAGGCTTTCCACCAGGATGTTAGCAGCAGCATTTCCTGGTGCTGTTCCAGAAAGCCCTGTGCTGGTACTACTGGGTGGCTTTCTGGAAAGATCCAGGAGCTCTCAAAAGGCAAGCCTACTTGCTAGGATAACAGTGGACTTTTGCTAGACAGGTGACTACAGTTATTAACAGAATCCAGACTTCGGATCTCATTCCAAAACATAACTTATCCCTGCATGGGCATAAACCTCCTGCATGTTATTGAGAAAGGGGCGCTTCCCTCAGGATACAGAAGTGTCAGACAAAGACATACAGCAAGAAAGGTGACAACCCCCTGCAAAGGGACCGCTTGTTTCTCACTACCACAGGTGGTATGAACTTGTCGTATCCTGCATATCTGATGTGGGAGATAAGGTGGTGAGGTGACCGCAAAGTGGAGAGGAAGGCACTTGATGTGCAGAGGTGGAAAAGGGCACCTGCACATAGGGCACTGCATGGGGGTACCAAAGGGTGCCAGCAAGACTGCAAACCTGCTTGTCTCTCTAGGCTTTGCACAAACAGGAAACGAGACACACTTTCCCTGCCTCGCCACACTTTCCCTGCCTCCCTTTTCTCACAGTGCATTTTCCATCTCCTCTTTACTTCCAGACAGTGAGACAATCCAGTAACTTCTTGCACTGGATCCCCCACCCTGACAAGCAGACAGACCTTGTTGGACAATGGCTGCAGCACAGCAGGAGTTGCCAGGAGCACACGATAGCAGCCTGCACCCCTCCATCGTTTTTCCTTCCACTCCTGACGACAGGCCAGCACAGCCACAGGATATATAGAGACCTTGTTCAAAAGCAATAGCCAAATCAGACGGACTGTTCAACATGATGACATTTCCCTGCCCAGCAGATGACAAGCTGGAGGTTTACAGTCAGTCCCACAAGGACTGCTTGATGTGGATAACCATGCCAAAAGACAGTTTTTTGCCTTAAACTGCCTTTTTCAACATGAAGACAGACTGAAGAATTCTGCAGGGAAAATAGGATTTAAGATAGCGCCTGAGCTGATGACTTTCCAACACCCACAAATGTCCTGTTGACACCTCAGAATGCACATTCAATTTGAAGTATCCCTGGAACAACTTTGGCAATTCACCTCATCACATACAAACACTCAGCTGAGAACAGCTATGAAAGCAAGTGAAAATACTTTTTTATTACCTCTCTTCTCAGTATCTGCCACTACACCAAGCACATTACTAAGCTGTCAGTACCTGGACAGGGGACAGGCAGGAGGTCTCAGAGGGTGGAGGATGAAGCAGTTTGGGCCACGGCTGCATAGGAAGCAGCCACAAGCTTTACCCGATCCAGCTGTAGGCTGCTGCCAAAGGAACAGCCTCAGCTTCTCGGAACCCTTTCTTTGCATCCTCTCCCTTGGGTCAGCTCCAGACACCTCATCGACAGGGATGAATTGGAGCAGCTCACCAATCCAGCCCAAGACAACCCTCCCTCTCCCCTTCCTCCCCTGCAGGCTTCATATTCCGCAAGATCAGTGCGCCCATGTGGCTGCAACGTGCTGGTGAGAGCCCTTGGAAGTGGCAGGGCGCTACCCTGCAGCTGTGTAACTGGGGTGAGGGCAAATGCTGAGCACTCCTTTGCGGCACTGTCATCTTCAGTCAGACTAAACCAACTGCAGAAGGGCGTTTTCCTCCTCGCTACAGATGCGCTGAAGCCTGCCGGAAGAGAGGGGGGGACGGAGAAGGTGAGGCAGCAAAGCAAAGCACCCGGCACAGCGCTGCTCAGAGCCATTCATACCAGCATGGGCAGAGACAGCTGTCGGTCCCTTAAACCTGCTGTCTTGCACACTACTTGGCTCCCCCACAGAGCCTCTTCAATGCTCAGACCCTACATATGCCCTCCACCACCTATTTATCTGCCCCAGACTGTAGGCTCCTACTGAAGCAGCGCAGTGAGATGTGGGAGAGCAGCCTGGGACTGCCAGCATGAGCGTGGTTAAGGAACAGTCAAGCTAACCCACAAACAGAATGAAGATAGGGTAGAGTTGTTCCTCCTCATGTTGACCTCAAAGACACTGCTGAAATTTTCAATTCATTTTCAATTCCTCACCCCCTTTTGGTTTCGGGAGGAGAGCGGGTATGGGGGGGGAGGGGAGGGCAACAGGGGAGAGCACAATAATTACCAATGTCCTCATGTAAGCATTTACTCACTGGACAATTGAACTCATCTAATTAAGGAGCATTAAACCATCTCCTCTGTTCCCTCTACATTGCTAGACTCCATGCTCAACCCTTGGGTTCTCCATTAGCATCACAGAATACTTCACTACCGCCTTCAGGGCATGCCAGACACCAGCACCAAGGGAGTGAACATGTAAGCAAAGACTTCAGCTGTAGTACGTGTGAGCTGCTACACCAATCAGTGCATTTCTCCTTGCTCCCTTTCATTCGCATTGTGTAAGATCTTCCCAGGTACAGAACTCTCCCTATTCTGTTATCACTTTCCTTGTCTCTGACCCATCAGTCATTCCTGCCAGCCCTCATGTGCTCACTCAGCTGAAGCTCAGCATTCACCTGCATGTGTGATCTGAACTAAAAAAGCAGGATCAAGCCCATCAGGGTTTATCAAATCCTCAAAAACTCACACAAACCAACTTTCTCCTTTTGAGAACCTTGGTTTTCTGGGTTTCAGCTGCTTCCAGAGTATGAGTCACCACAGCAGTCTTTGTGCTGCTACAACAAATATCCACAGAGCAGCTGGTACATATGTTCGCTAGGCATAAAGGCACAGGCTTATTGCTGATCCTACACAGGACATATTTGCCGACATTCATAGCATGCTGCAACACGTTACTACAGAATATACCTGCAAGTAGTGACACTTGAAACTGGCAAATTCTTATAAATTAGGAAAAACCCACCCATAACAGATTCCCCAGGGCTGCTCCCAGAGCTGCTGATCACACATTCAGCTCCCTTGACCACTGAAAACCCTGCTCAGAGCCTCAGGACAAGCTTGTTTCTTACCCTGAATACATCTTATTTCTCAATCTCCAATGTGCACCACAGAAACTCTGAAGGTAGAGTTTCCCGCACTCAGTGAGCATGTTAACTGAGCCCTCCCATTCAGCTTCTGCACAGACAGAAGCAAACTCTTACTGTCCTCAGCTGCTGAGGAGCACTATGCTAGATGCCGTGGATGACCGCTAGCTTTCTTACCAGTTCCACAAGGGATGGAGGGAGGCAGAAAGCACTGTGCTCAGCTTCCTTTGGGAACAACAGCTTGTAGAAATTATGCCGCTGCAGTTCACAGAAAGGTTTCTCCTAGTAGGAGAGGGTACTGCTCTGTTAGATGCCTCCTGTTATCAACCCAGGTCTGTCTCACTACAAGCCCCTTGCAGATGCTTGCAAGGAGCCCTGCAACCCCACCTTTCCATGCAGAGTGCACTAATGCCATGCCAAAACCAGTCTGAACCCCTGTGTTTAAATTGGCAACTAACAATACATGACTCCATCCTCAGCAAGGCTCGTATCACACACAACTAAGGAGCAGCTCCCCCACGCGAAGGCAGCGCACAAAGGCACAGAGATAAGTATCCCCTCAAAGGCCACAGATGGGGGCTGGTTCACACACAGACCCTCTTCATCCCTCCTCTGCCGGGAGCTCTTGCCCCCCCACACGACAGCACTCACCCCACGATGAAGCTGGGGACAACCTGCTCCGGAGGGCTGCCCATGTCCTGCAGTCACCCAGCTCACCTGCAGCCCACAGAGCAGCATTGGCATGCTCCAGGATCATCTTTCAAAGGCATTTTGGCCTTTTCCACCCAGTACAAAACAAGAAAGACAAGGGAGCTTAATCCTAAGTAGTGCGACTACAAAATGCATTCACTCATTTCAAGAAGTTACTTTTGTTCTCTGAGGAAGCAACAACAGCTCAGGAGATGACCAACTGGCTGGGCTAGCCTCAGCAGGGACAGAGGGCTCTCCTTGCCCCAAACTCCCATCCCGGGGAGGATGCCAACCGTATGACAGCCTTGCAAGCTCTCACGGGCAGAAACAAATCCAGAATTCCACTCTTACTCCAAACTAACACACGGATTTTACTGAACGAGGCACTAAAATTACTTCACAAGCCACACTTATGTCTGTGGGAGTTATCACACAATAGCTGAAAGGATGATGTCAAACGCCACAGCCTCAGGGGGATAGGAGGTTATCAGTAAGCTCAAGAGCAAGGGAGGCTCAGGGAAGTCATAGCAAGCGCAAACGGCTTCTGCAACACCTCGGACAAGCCCTCCATCCACACGTGGAAGGGAACGCACCGCATGTCCCGACATTTTCTGCCTAGTCTGTGAAGACTAGACAGAAAACAAGATCGCACACCAGGAACGAGCTGGGGTGCAAGTCCTTCCGACACCAGCTGGACAGTTAGAACTGTGGCGATACGGGCTTCCAGCAGGTGCCTGGTCCGGTGCAAGCCCAGGCACCACATGCTGCCCCGCATCCCTGTCACTCACGCCCTTCCTTCACTCACCGAAGTACTCCTTCTTCATGTGCATCTCCAGCTCCTTCTCCAGCTCCAGCGTCAGTGCCTCCAGCCGCCTCTCCGCCTGGCTGGGGCCGCTATCCCGGCACGGCGTCACCTGGTAGGGGAGCTTGAATTTGGGTGCAGAAACAGAGCCTTTGGTCGGGCTGTAGGAGTAAGGGGGCACGGCCTCGGGGACAGCGGTCGGGTGGTGCTGGTCAAGCCGCGGCGGGGACTGAGCATGGATCTTGTGGTAGACGTCCCCCAGCTCCGGCGCGGCGCCGTCCTCCTGCAGGCCGGGTCCCAGCAGGGAGGAGCGGGGCGAGGGCAGCTGCAGCTCGGGGTAGGCGCTCATGGAGCCGCGGGAGCTCCGCGAGCTCTGGCTGGAGATGCTGGATCGGGGGCTCACCACGGTGGCGCCCGCCGCGACGCGGCCCTCGGGGCCGCAGAGGCTGGAGCGGGGACTGGCCAGGACGAAGCCAGCGCCGCCCGCAGCCTCCGGCTCAGCGCTACTGCCCGGCGGGCCGTACCTAGAGTCCGAGTAGCTGGAGCGAGGGCTGGTGGTGCAAGAGTGCTGGCTGGCGGTGCTGGAACGGGGGCTGGCGTGGCGCTGGTCGTAGCCCATGCTGATGCCACTGGTGCGGTTGCTGCTGGGCTTGCTGCCGCCGCCGCCGCCGTCGTAACTGGTGAGACTGGCGCGGGGGCTGGAGTGCTTACTGGTGTCGCTGGCCGTGCTGGCGTAGCTGGAGCGGGGGCTAAGAGCAGCCCCATCGTACTGCACCAGGCTGGCGCGGGGGCTGCCGTACTTCTCTTGGCCGGGCACCACCAGGCTGGATCGCGGGCTGGAGAACTTCTCGTAGGGTAGCGCGGCCGCGCCGCCCAGGCTGGAGCGCGGGCTGGAGAACTTGCCGTGCTCGGAGACGGGGCCCGGCGAGGAGGCGGCCAGGCTGGCCCGCGGGCTGGCCGCACCGTACCTGCCGTCTGGGCCGGCGCCGGGCACCCTCCCTCCGCCCTTGGCCACGTAGCCGCCCTCATAGGCGCTGCCCGCGGCGTAGCGGTAGCCCTCGGCCGAGTACCGCTTGCCCTTGTCGGCGAAGCCGCTGTAGCAGGGGAGCGCCACCTCCGAGCGGGTGCACAGCCCCTCCTCGCAGCACAGCGGCCCCGCACCCGGCGGTGGTTCTGCGGAGCGGCCGTTGGCTGCGCGGAGCGGGACGCTCGGCGCCGCGGGCGGGTAGACTTTGCCGCAGGGGGCGGCGGTGGAGAAGGCTTCGGCGGGCGGCGGCGCGGCAGTGCCGTTCATCTTCCGGCCCCACTGCTCTGCCGTCGTGTGGGCGGCAATGACCCGCTTGGTCTCCTCCAGATCGGGGTGCAGCACCATGTCCCGGCGGCCGCCCCGGCCGTACGGACCCTCCGGGCAGGGCTCGTAGAGGGACAGATCCTCCATGAACTTGGTAGCCTTCAGTGCCATGTCCTCCACGTACTTCTCCATGCTCGGCTGGTGCCCGGTGGCGGGGCGGGGGAGGCACAGCGAAGTCTGCGAAAGCACAGCCCGGAGCAGAGAAAAGAAAATAACAAAAAAAAAAAAAAAAAAAAAACAAAATAAAAAAACAAACCAACACCCACGCCAAAAAACACCACAAAACCAAAGGAAAAAGCACCCCAAAAGCGAGTCCCTTCCTGCGGTCCTGGCAGGGCAGTGCCGGGGACGCGGCTCCCTGGCCGGGAGACTGCGAGGCGGCGGCCAGGCGAGGCAGCAGTCACCTCGGCGGCATCCCCGGCTCGGTACAGCCGGGCTGCCCGGCGGAGCGCGGCGAGCGGAGATGAGGAGCCCCTGTGTCACTTTCCAGCCTTAAATAAGTTGCTCGGTCCAGTCAATGGCGCGCTGCGCGGAGGAATTTGCTCTCGGCGGCTCCCTGCCC
>JANRGW010011488.1:0-18712 GCA_024733675.1 Psilopsiagon aymara | reverse complement strand
GGCATTCCTTCCCTCCAGCATATCAACCGAACCACCCAGCTTGGTGTCATTGGCAAGCTTGCTGAGGGCTCACTCAATCCCACTGTCCATGTCACCGACAAAGATGTTGAACAAGACCGATCCCAACACCTATCCCTGAGGGACACCACTCGTTACTGGCCTCCAGCTGGACACTGAGCCATTGAGCACAACTCTGTGCATGTGGCCATCCAGCCAGTCCTTTATCCACCGAATGGTCCACCTATCAAATTGATGTCTCTCCAATTTAGAGACAAGGGTTTCATGCAGGACAGTGTTGGATGCTTTGCACAAGGCCAGGTAGATGACATCAATTGCTCTGCCCCTCTCCATCAGTTCCGTAGCCCCACCATAGAAGGCCACCAGATTGGTCAGGCAGGATCTCCCCTTAGTGAAGCCATGCTGGGTGTCACCAAGCACCTTGTTGTTTTTCATGTGCCTCTGCATGCCTTCCAGGACAATCTGCTCCAAGATTTTGCCAGGCACAGAGGTGAGGCTGACTGCTCTGTAACTCCCTTGTCATCCATTTTCCCTTTCTTGAAAATCTTATCCTTGTCATTTGTTTATCACATCCAACAGGGAAATTCAGTTGTCGAGATTTAAGAGACAGGCATCTCTGTCCTTGAAATCTTTTTGAGACACTGTGGTGAACTTCAGTCAGTTGGCAGGGCCAGAAGCCGGAGTAGCATATCCAAGCTATTCACCCCACGTGGCAGAACTTTTCCAAACAGTGAGAAACAACAACAGAACAGGTTTTCTTGAAAAACAGTTATCATTTTCCCTCTCAATATTCAGTATAATCTGGGGAATTTCCTGGGTTTTATGACCTTTTAGATATATTCATTCACACGTCATACAAGGAGGCATTAACCAGCTGAACTCTAGCTAAATGCTTATTTCATGTGTTTGTAAGTTGAGATAAAAATGTTACTGATTCCCATGCCTGCTGTTATCTTCTCTCTTAACTGCCCAGCTTCTTGTTTTCTAGTGGAAAGAAAATATTCTAATATGCTGCTCATTGATAGGCAAGTATTGGTTCTTTTTAAAAATTGCCTGTCAAATTGCTTTTCTTTACAAGTTTTCTAGTGATTATTCAATTTAAAGTGTCAAATCCTTCTGTCCTCACATTCTTATTCAATTTCATTTTGAATGGAATTTTGTAAAGCAGTACTTTTGGACCCATGTACCTCTTCCCTTTGGGCAGCCAATTTTTTTCTTTGACTTTTTAAATAATCACTTTCCCCACTGAAGCCATTATAGTTTAGAAAAGTGGAAGATAGGGCAAGCTCTCTAATAATAATCAATTTTGTGGACTTCTTAGATGTATTTTTCAGGTTATCCTCTGGCATAGATATTTATAAGATCGTTTGCCTTGCAGACTCTATGTGCTAGCTGATAAGGAAGAAGGGAAGGAAAAAAAGTCCTGATGTGACGGCCATATCCCAGGCAGAGTCTGCAGACCTAAGAACAGCTTACCTCCAAATGTGGGCAGAATTCATAGAACATCAATGAGCACGGGGCTCGTGCAAGTTGTTTGGTCAAAATAAATAAAAGACTGTACCCCAAATGCTATCTGTTTACTTACAGCACTAATAACTCCAAGATACAGAACTACATATCAAATATTAGACATACAGGGGTCTAACAGGCAAGGGGCAGACCTCTAAACAAGGCATAAAATCGGCTAAAAGAAGTATTTGTTCAAAATGGTAATTTCAGCTGATAAGCAGAGGTTCATTCCACAGCTGCTTTAACCAGCAGAACTCAGGATAACTACCACTCCTCAAATAGCAATAGTCTTCCTTTACAATTCAGTGAAATGCTAGCCCTTTTCTTTAATGTCTAGCTCTGTAACTACCATTAGATCTCTGCTAGAGATTTGACTCTGAAAAGTCATTTATTTTAAATATAGATTTTTATTCTCCTTTTTTCTTTAGCATAAAAGTGAACTTTAATAACTTATATGCTCCAAAGCCCTTGTATTTCCTCTTCCTTTCTCAATATGAGTCATGTTATTAACAAAAGCTTTACAAACCAGCTCACCTATAGCCATTTATTAAGCTCTTCCCAAACACATCATACATTTTTAGGAACACATTGTCAAAACAAGTATGACTGTTGGCTTTCTTTGCATAACTGTCAAAAAAGATATCTTTCCTTTGAGAAAGAAACCACCGGAGTCCTCCTGCAGACACAGTCTCCTTCTGAATGTTACAACATAGTTTGCTCTCCCGCATATGAGCGTCCCTTCCCCATTTATTCTTAAAGAACTTCATCACTGAGCTTGCCATTACTCTCATCCTCGCCCTTCTGGTTTCTACTCACCCATACTTTTGCATCACATCACTTCAGCATCCTTCACCTGTGGTTTTCATTCCCTCATTATTTATGTATGTGACAGCAAAGCCCTGGCTTTTCTCCTTTTTCTACCTTTATCAATTTTCAGGCAAACACTTTCAAGCAACAGCCTTCTCACTCAGTGCCCTGCTCAGTATTTTTCTATTCCTAACAGCATCCTATCTGGAGACAAAATAAGCCGTTACTCTTAATACTTATTATTTGCATAACACCAATTCCCTGAGACAGATTCTCCATGATTTCCTCTACAGAGACATCTCAAGAACTAAGCTTACATATCAATAAAAGTAGAAAGTCACACATATCTATCTACATCATACCACAGAGAACTGATGTAGTAATTTCAGTTTTAAGCTCAATACAAAAGCAAGCCATGTCCTGCTTGTTCTTTAGGCCTACATTTCTATTCAAAACATCTCCAAAGGAAGGATCAATCATGATATTTTGCTGCTGCATCACAAAGATTCTTTCAAATGCTGGGGTCATTGCAGGTGGTGAAGTAAAACATTAAGAGATACCTGCCAAAGAGTATTCCATCTTTTAAAACTTCAGTGCATTTTTAAAAAATGGTGAATTACCTTCAAAATTAGAACAAGTAGGCAATTGTAAAACATATTTTGCCGTTAATGTAATTGCTTTCAGCCATATTTCTTGGACATTTTGTATTTGACAGAAAGAAGGATGAAATCATGCCAATTTATTTTGTGTAAGTGGTGAACTTGATGAACTCAGCCAATTACATGATGGCCTTGGTCTATTTGTAGTAGAGGAGAAGGGAATCACAAGGTTTTATCTGGAACAAATTATCAGAGGAAAAAGATAAAATGTTGACATTAATCTTCATCACAGTAAACAGTGTAGCCATTACTTACTGCTGTTAGGTTGTGCTCCAGGTTATACAGACTCATACTGAGACATTACTCAGTATAAATTACTCAAATGTGGGCGGTTTTCAGTTTTTTCATTGTGCAGGGCAGCCACATTTCTCAGAACACCATACAGCAGTAGTATACCTCAGAACCTCATGGCATATGATGAGTTCCAGACAGACTATATAAAAAATGTGTCTATTGATTTTCATCCTCCCCCTGCAACCACCCACAAGGCATTAACTGCCTGCTTTCCTCTCTCACCACACTAGTGAAGTAGTGCAACTAACAGAACTGCTAGTCTTGAGTCCTCACAATCCTATTACACATACACCTCTTACAGCCTTTTTCAAAATCAGGCCAAGCCCTGTAATACAAACATATTTCTTCCCTCATTCCTTGCCAAATGATTTTCAGCTCCCTCAGCTGCTCCCTTATTTTGCCTTTGTCTCTCAGAGTTCATCTCACACATCAGCTGACCAGAGGCAGAATTCAATAACAGTCACTTATCAATGTACCCTTGTTGCATACACAGAAAGACCAATTCCAGCTAGCACCTCATCTTTTGGTCTTCATTCAGTTCTTTGCTGTCAATGATTTTCTTTCACACTGCACAATACTCTGCTTTCAAAATGAACTTCTTAAATAAAGGGAAGGTTTGTAACCCTTCTCTTCCATCCTCACTTTATTTTCTCTGCCTGCCGATTTAGAAGTGCTCAGACATCTTCTCAGTTCTACTTCTTATCCTGCTCTGAGTGATAAAAAAGAATATGTTTTTCCAGCCCTCTGCCATTTTATCAGCAGCTTTTAGTGCTTTTTCAACATGGAAGACACTGATGTTATGACTGCCCATAAAGGCAGTCCATTCTGCAAAGTTTCTGCCTGACAATCATTCTTGCCAATCTGCTGCATTTTTTTGCATGGTATCTTGGTGACCACATTCCCTTTCACAGCCATTTTCTGCCTGCAGCTTCCAAACAGCACTTTTCCTTCTCCTTCAATACCTCTTCAGAGTTTTTCTTCATAGCTGCCATCTTTCCCTGAACCTTCAGCATCTAAAAGCCCAAACCCATTGTAAGAAGTCAAGACCAAAACCATCTTCAGCAACTTAGCACTCATTTGACTATTACATTCAAGACAACTGGCTAAGTTCCACCTTCAAACATAGTTTGGCAGCCCTTATTTCACCCAGTTTCTTCTAGGAGCTACCTTCTTCCTCTTAAATCATGGGCTGGTTAGATGGGATGCCTGAACAGGGCTCATTAACCTAGAGCTTTTGGACCTTATGAGAAAGACAGCCTTGTTACAGAGGTAGACCATAATTTGATTGGGATGAGAATTATCAGAAAATAAGCAGTTATTTTGTGTCTGTATCTAAGGAATCAAGTGATCCCGCCCCTCTACTCTGCTCTTGTGAGACCTCACTTGGAGGTGCAGA
Organism: Psilopsiagon aymara; assembly: GCA_024733675.1. Classification (NCBI taxonomy): domain Eukaryota; kingdom Metazoa; phylum Chordata; class Aves; order Psittaciformes; family Psittacidae; genus Psilopsiagon; species Psilopsiagon aymara. Next base: position 14,029 of record JANRGW010011488.1, on the reverse strand, counting down.
GTGTGCAGTTCTGGTGAACAGTGTGCAGTTCTGGTGTCGTCAAAATAAGATGGACATGGAGCTGTTGGAGCAAGTCCAGAGGAGGGCCATGAGGATGATAAGGGGGCTGATGCACTCCCCATATGAAGTCAGGCTGAGAAAATGGGTGCTGTTCAGCCTGGAAAAGAGAAGGCTGTGTTGAGACCTAGTCTAGTGTGAGGCACCCATGCCCATGGCACAGGGATTGGAACTAGATGATTTTTAAGGTCCTTTCCAACCCAAACCATTCCATGATTCTATAAATTAGAATCCCTTTAAATTCTGTCCCTATGTTCTCTAAAACTTTAATAATCTTTGAGCACAATGAAACCTTCTGTTGGGATATGTGAAAAAATGTTTTCGTTTTGGCTCCTGCTCAAAAGCAGAACTGAATATACTAGGTTTTCTTTTTCAAGCTTTAAATGCTATACAGTGCATTTTTATCTTTCTGGTGGCCTGCTGGTGCTCTTGCAATAAAATACAGATCATTTATTCATGTTATGAGAGCATCTTGCAGAGTCTAGTCAGAGCCTGAGATTCTGTTTTGTTAGCTGATGGATAAAATCAATAGAACATACCAAAGTTTTTTCATTTGTGTATAGAAGACAAAATACTAAACCTTTACAAATTGCAGTGGAGATTTTTTATCTTTCTGTGACTTGTGATTATGCACTAATGGTCACATCCTCAATTGATCTAAATCAAGATGCTTCTATTTGTTCCATGCTTGATCAGTCAAGTGAGCAGTTTGCAGCATCTGAAGAAATGGTCCTTTTTAAAAATTTATGTATTCACACTCAAGAGTATTTAATTTTATAATTATTAATAGGAAGCAAACAAAAAACCCCACCTTACACTCTGTACTATTCATATGCGACCAGAACACTGAAATTGGCCAGCTAAATGTACTATCCACCTACAGTTTGTCAGCTGCCTTTGTTCCAAAATACACTGCACAGCCACCATCTGTCAATCATAAAATCTGCGGCCAAAGAGCAATTTACGAATTTAGAAATTTTGAAAAACACAGTTGCTGATGGAACGGACAACAAAGGTTATTGGATGGGTTGATCAGTATTATAACCAAATATTCATTGGTTTTTACATTTGTTTTTTAAGAAAAATTTTTTTCAATTTCACTGATAATTTGGTATATGAATAAGATGCTGCTTTAATCAATTAATTCAGTAATTTTGATGTTTCATTTTCTTGCATTACCCAAAAGCCCAGAATTTCAATAAATAGTCTTTCTTTTCCTTTTGTTCATTACAGCAGCTTTAAGGAGAGACCGTTTTAGGACTAAAGGTATATATTTTAGGATCGTAAAAGCTGCTGGAGTCCATACAAAAAAATGAAAACAGTTTATTACCTATGGGTAACCAAAGGAAACATTGGTGAATAAAGAGAAGCTAATACAACTCCTATAATATGAAAACAATTAAGAGGCAAATCAAAAGAATATAGACTTCTTAGTCTAAGATTTCAGAAAGTTACCAGTGTCTGGTTAAAACTAGAATAGTTGCACATACAGAGACACTTTGAAGAGTGTGGATACAAATACAACATCAGCCTTCAACCTGAAGGACCTCTTCGTTAACAAAAGCCAGAAAACATTACAAGTGTGGGTATACCACCCTTTCTTTCTGAGGTGCAGAAGACGGAAGAAGATGTGACGGGCCTCTGTTATTTCTTAATACCCAGAAACACACTAGTGGCTCCACACAGGTATCTACAGAAGTGTCTAGCCATCAATTCTTCCATTATCGTCTTCTCATAGTTGGATTGTTACTTTCTTTTCTGCTTAAAATATGGCAATGAAATACAGCTTAAGTTATCCCCCAGCCAAAGCCTTTCTTAGCTTGAAAACTGCCTTATAAAAAGAATAACACCCAACTCTTGAATTTACTCTGTAAGATCCATGTATATACAAAACCTCAACGTTTAATCAGAGCATAGAGTGGCTTACAATGTAACATTCTTAAATTTTCCAAATATTAAGTGTTTCTATTAGACTAGCACATTGCTTAGGTTCACAGAGCAGGTTGTATTCTAGGATTCATTCCTTTGGCCATGAACATCGCTCACGCTTTCCCAGCACTTGCTGCCTGTGAAGGAAATTTTTATTTTTTTCTCTTGCTCATAGAAGAATGTGTGCTAAAGGCACACAGATATAAATAGATTTATAGCTATTAAAAATTTACCTGATGCTTATTGAATTGTGATTTTGTATGTCGTAATATAAAAACATTGAATGCAGTCTTTATCATGTAATACTTATATTTTTCTCCAGTATAATTAAATGGTTACACATTGGAAGTGCTGTTTTCCTCTCTTGTCCGAGTGTTAAGGAGAAAAAAAATTTCAAACTTTTTTATGAGATGTTTCTGTGCTGGTGGAGAATTAAGATTGCACAGGTATGATTGTAAACACAGTCACATCAATAGTAGCAAAAACTTTGGATAGTTGAATGAGACCTGACCCATTGCTCACTCCCCCCATGTTCAAGTATTTGTGCAATTTTCACACTTCCCTGAAGTCACATAATACAGAAAAAGCTGTCTTTAATGGTTTGGATCTTGTACCATAGTCTTAATTCACTGATCTTTTAAAGTACCCATTCTACAGCAACAAGCATGGCCTCCTTTTACATTAACCAAGAGCTTCTAACAATAAGGCATTTCTTTGATTGAGATAACATACAGGTGTAATGAATGAATACATAGCATAGACCTTGAGGTTTTGCTATACTAAAATTAAACTTCTGGGCCAAAATGTCCATCAACTTCATTTAATATCAAAGAAGAGGTAGAGCAACACACTATCATATCAAGTATTTTAAAAATCTAACAGTTGAAAAAACAGGAAATTGAAAGTATACAACTGAAAAGAACAAATATTCATCGCTAAAATAACCTGACATATAACTCAGTAGCACTTCCTAAATAAATTCTCCATTGTAGCTGGAGTCTATGTCCTAAAAACTCCTATCAGAATTAACATCTCAATACATTTTAGAATATCTATTGCAGCATGAATTTGGGGTTCTTTGAACAATGATTTAAAGTGCAAACTTAAAAAAATAACGCTTCTCTGAGGAATATATTTCTTTCTACTTTTTCCATGGAATTTTGCATAATGCAGATGAGTTTTTTCCCTTCCAGTGTATTTGTACAAATTCCTATGAATTTATTACTGTACTACTTTTTTTTTAGTATTATTATTTTATTTTTCTTCTATTTAAACTGTTAATCTTTTTAACCCCAGGATCATGGAAAGGTTGAAACTGGAAGGGAGCTCTGTAAGTTCCACAGGGCAATTCTAATTCATACTTTGAAAGCATTTATATTTATCAAGCTTAAAAGCATGTTTAGTTTTGTTTTCTTTTATTTCATGGTACAGTCCATCATTCATCAATGAGGAAAGGTAGAAAACCATATTGCCATGGATGACATTCTCAGAAAGTATAAATAGAATTCTACTTATGCAACAAACTTGACAAATGTACAGCATTTTTGTAGCTTTAATGCTCATAAGATCAAAGGCACAGGTTGTTTTCCTCCAGATCTTTGGAATTTAAAAATATGAATATTCTAATTCAATAAAGAAGTGGTCAGTAAAATCCTGTATCTTATTCAGGCTATAGACTGCACACCATTATTTAGATTACGATACGCTACTTATAAAATATGACATGTACATTAGAGAATCTAGCTTTTATAGTAGATATTATAATAATTGTATCAGTAATATATAATAGCATATATACTACAAATTATATACTATAGAAATATAGATAATATAAATACAATTGTATAGCATATTTATACTATACCTACTCGAGTATACTATATATACTACATAATTATATATTATTTATTGTGTAATCCATTATGTACACATTGTCACAGCTGTTAGAGGTAACTGATAGTAGGGAAATGGAGAATAAAGATTGTTACACTGTGCACAAAACTGCGAATCACCTCAACTGCTGCTGGCAAAGTTCTGCTGGGTTGAAATTTCACCTAATAACTTGAGTATTATTTTTTGATATATTTATTATTTTTCATACTACCAACAGTTGGTGATGATACTTCAGAACTGTTCATTTAGAATAATTTATATGATTTATTTTGCTTTCGGTAGCACAGCTTTTTTCAGATCCATGAAATGGAAGATAAAAGGTGATAAAGTAATAGCTTTTAAATTCCCTTTAAATCTGGCTTTATTATCACACATATTTATTGTTGTAGTTCATCACAGTACAGAGGGCTCATCCTTCATGACCAGTAGCCTGGCTATACTCCTTTGCAGTACAAACTACACCAATACCACATTTGTTGCCAATAAACCAGAAGCACTGTGTAAAAGTATTAGTTCTTTTACTATAAAACCATACTATAAAAAAAATTAACCCACGGTTTTCTGGTTTTCTCTCAATAAATGGGGCACTCATTTACTATCTCATAGAAGGATACAAATATTAATCAAGGGGTACAGTATTCTGTTGGTGTTAGGTCTTTGACGAATCAGTAAATCCTCACCAGTTTTTCCAGATCCTGGAATTTAGGCTTGATACTTGAGTCCTGATATGGCAAAAAAAAAAAAAATACATTTAAGCCTGACCATACACTCACAATTAGATCTTTTTTATGCTCAGAAAAAGTAGCCCTAGCTTTAATGAAAATAACTGGTTAGAGAATTAGATAATAACATCTGTCTAAATATGCACTAATATTAACCTCTGCCTTGTCAATAGGCAGTATGGAGGAAGATTAGTTCTTGCATTTAATTATCTTTTTATTCCACTGAAATTTTGTCTTTTTTTCTGCTTTTGCACCTCATTAGTCATGATCAAAGTGTATGCCTCTTAATAGTGCCTCTGTGTGATGCTTTGATATATTAGTGATGCTTTGATCATATTTTGTGACTAATTTGAAAGTCCATTAATTGAATTACAGCAGAGCCTGGTGCATTTGAAGTCTTTAGAACCTTTTTCCTGGGGCCATTTTACTCTGTCAGATTTTAGGCATTTAATTGAGGTTTCTGAGAGCCCAGTTGTTCTGGGGTTCTTCTAGAATTGACAGAATAAGACACTTGCAGTGAAAACTGAATCAAGTACCTCTGGAAGATCATTTGGCCCTTCAATGGGCCAAATTTTTCTCAGGTAGTTTCCATTGAGTAGAAGAGGACACTGTCAACCAGGATCTGAACTTAAGGAACCTATTTAGGTTCCTAGAAATAACTAGGATAACTTCGGTCTGTGTTTTATGAACACGATCTTTGTCCCTTACTTACTCATATTAACTTACTTACCCTTTCTTACTTGATTCTTCACTATCCTGGAGCCATATTTCAAGAGATGCCATTCTTCTCTTTGCTGTCAGTAGTCAAGATACTGGTGAGTTAAGACAAAGTAGTCATTAATTTGCAAAATAGTAGAGGCAAAATCTCTGTACTGTAGCAGAGTAACTTCTGTGCTATAAAATGGTGTGGATTCAGCTCAAGTTAAATCCTGTGGCACTGCTGCATGCAAATCCATGTATACTTTTCAGCAGAAGCAACCCAATCCTGTGGTAGTGTACAGGAACACATTCCTTGAATCGACATTTTTTTCAGGCACCAATTTCTTGGGCATTCATTTGTGACCACAAATTTATTGTTAATAGGCATTTACAATGAGCACTTTCAATTTCTGCCAGTTGTTTAGTCACATCTAATCACTGTGAAAAATGCAGAAAATATTTTTGAAAAATAATCAAGTTTTCAAAATGAATCATGACAATTGTATTTGGTATTATAATTTATTGTGTTCATTTTCCCACCCCTGGCAATGAATTCTAACTCCTATTACCATATAAACCCCAGCTGTCTCTTACTCACCTGATATGAGCTCCATATAAAGAAACCACCAAGTCTCTAATACATTACAAAGTCAAAGGGTGCCATTTTCTAGAGTATTAGAACCTGGTCTAACTCCTGGTGGAAATAAAAGCCTGCCTGGGTGAAGTCTTTCACTCCAAACACTGAGTTTCATCCCTAATTATAGATTAGTTAAGTTTTATTACTAAGATCCAATCTAGCTCTTGAAAATCCAACTGTATTTTGTTAACCATTTAGAGTTAAAATTGATTCCACTAAATTTTTCTAGTAAATGTGATTGCAACACTTATCAGGAAGAATTCAGAAGGTCTGCTATGGGTTCAAGCATAGCAGGCAAAATAGCCAGTTTAGGGATTATTTCACTAGTTTATTTGATTATGTTGGATGAAGGAAAGGTAGAATCCCCAAAAGTAGATTTTATTACACCAATTCTCTTTCTGCTGATCTAGCCAGGAGGTACAAGCAGATGTGCTCCCCTTTCTTGGCACACCATCTATGGCAGGCTGTGATACTGTATTCTGAGAAGGCAGGAATCAGAGCAAGGGCAAATTGTCAGAAAGCAGAAAGTTAAAGAAGTTTTACAGCAGAGAAGAAGGAGGAGTGCTGCACAGCTTAAGACATGCTGGGTGCAACTTGGGCTGGATGGAGTAGAGTTCAGAGCAGGATGTAGAGAAGCTGCATGCTACAGGAACCCTATGGAAGGAGGAACTGAGAACTACAGCATGCTGCAGCTGGATGTTGACAGATTTTCTTTTTATAGAAGGAAGTTGAGGTAAGGTAGGGGAAAGCTGCAAAGCCTGTGGGACATAAGGCCTGGAGCTAGCCCAGGCTTTTAAAGAAATAATAAAAATATTGCTTTGAGCAGCGATGTAACCCAGATCAAGATACTGAATTGCTCTTCTACCAAGCCTTTATAGTTAGATCTGCTGCAGTTCGAACACTGTCTTTTAGGAAGTTCTTTCACATCAATCTGCATATATGTTTACATGCATGCATGTCCATGTTAGAGAAGAGTATGTGTGTGTGTGCGTGCCACCAAGCAAGACAAAACAGAACCTCATCCTGAAAAACAGGTCCTTAAAAAGGACTGGACAGGCCACACTTCCCAACTGTCTTTATCCAGTACTAAACTTTCCCCAAAAGAACACACATGTCAGACTTTATTCCAAACTGTTATGGAGCCTCAGCACCAAGGATATGTGCAACTACTCACCCTGCCTTGTATCCAATTGATCTTCCAACAGCAACTAGCAGCTGAAGAAATTCTTCACTTCTGTGCTCCGCACAATATCTCAAATAGTTGGGCTATGCCAAGGGGAAGGTGTTGTCTAGTTCAAGTAAATTTACCAGGCTTAAATCTTCCTCAGAATGAACAATTTCATGGGGGAGAGGCTGCTTGGATAAAATTGTCCCTATCAGCAGCTACACTCTTGAAAATGGACTTAGAATATGACCTGAATTATGCTTATTCCCCAGCAATAACTTTTCTGACTATGCATTATTTTGACTTTGTTTACACATATATTTATGGGAAAGAATAACATAATTTTAATTAATCATTACTCAAATTTATGTTTAATATTGGATAGTTTTGATCTAAATTTGCACTGTATCTTCATGTATTTCAAATATAAAAAAGCATTAATTTTATGTCCTAGTTCAGGTACACTGTTTGTTAAAATATTCAGGTGTATAAACAGCAAAAGTGGCATAAATTTTTTGGCCATAGTACTCAAAAAAGTAGAGAGGAGATGTAACAGAACAGGGAATTTATCTTACACATAGACAAGTATGAAATTCAGTAAGATACTAAATCAAATCAGCAGGAGAAATGTCTTCCATTAAGAAGCTGAAACTGAGGTGAAGCAGCCTGAAAAGATGGCTAATGAGTTGACATAAATATCTGACAAAATTCAGTGGGCTCAGGTGCGCTTTGTATTGAACTTGCTGTTCTTAATACAGGAGATGAGAGCATTTATAAATATATTTGAAGTTTCACCACCTTACCAACAGGTAAACAAATAAAAATAGCTCATTGATTTACAGACATGTCAGGGTTTTTCAAATGTGAAATCTGAGCAGCAGGGTAACAGGACAGTTCCTGCAGCAGCTACTGTGTTAGGCATTTTTTTCCCCAGCTAGTTTAATTACCTTGTTCAAGAAACTGTTGGCTTATTTTGCAGGAACACCAAGTCTTACAAAATCTGACAAGAGTTAAGACCACAATACTCTTCTTAGTCCTTGGAAATGATGTGAAGAACAATAGGTTTATCTGAGTTTAGTTGCTGAAGTGGAAGCCAGGGTATATCTAGATACAAAGCTAAAACGTCCAAGTCTCACAGTGGCAGCATGAGAGTGAAGAGTGCTGGCGAACACCACAAGTTTTGCTTGGTTACAAAATCTTATCAATTCAAAGAGAGACAGTAGAAAAAGCTCCGTTAGTAGAGAAGGAGGAATTTTATATTTTGTTGGTTGGGATCATTTAAAGGCCTCTTCTGCTCTGAGCTGTAAGAAGGACCAGAAATCTCTGCTTTTGTCGCATATATCAAGGCAATGAACATATGCTGGGAATCTGCCATAGAGCAGAGTGAGTGAACTGTTTGTTGGACCCTCTGCTGGGATTCTTGCTGTCCTGGAAAATTTTTTATATTAATGGGGATTAGGGCTTTTATTTTAGAACAGAACAGAATGACAGATGGGGGGGGGGGGGGGGCTTTTGGCTGAGATATCAACTTTATCAAGCTAAGTTGATTAACAATTGTGACTATATTGAAGTCATCTTACTTCAATTATAACTGATTCACATATCACTGGTACCTTATCAGTTACATAAGACAAAAAGAAAAATTTCTTTTGAGAGTTTAATCTAGAAATAGCTCATGCACTACAAAACCCCACAGACCCAAGTGAGATGTTTATTCGCGATATACTTTGGGTACATCTCACTGAAAGTGAATTTTTGCAAAACTGTGAACCTTGGGTATGGAAAACGACTGTCAGGGATTGAAAACTTCAGTAGATACATATCACCATGCAGCTTAATTAAGTAATTCAGTCGTGTGTGGTTGATTTGTAGCAACTAGACCATCACCTAGCCTCCTGCAAAATATTTTATACTTGTTATAGACATTAAGAGGTAAACAACCTATATTGACATAATGTTTTTCTTGAATAAGACTGATGAATGTCATGAAAGCCATGATAATCTTTTCTATTTTGATTTAAGTAAATATTTATTACCTATTTTTCCATTTGTGAGTGTCAAATAAAAGCTATTTTATAACTACTTGTCCTACAAATGGAAAAAAAATGTAGTATGTTGAAGAAACTTACTATACTTCTATGATGTTCAAAGTAAAAGGTAATTTTCCCCTGTAACTTTTTTTTCTGTAGCTGGGACTACGTAAGGAAAATGCAAATTTTAAGGCATGAAATCTAATCATCTACTAAACAGTCTATGAGTTTTCTGGGACCTCAAACCTACACTGCACTATGTACATGCTCTTGCCATTCCATTAGGAATAGGGTATGCTTAAGTCTCCAAACAAAGATCTTCCAACCCTCAGATATCAGTTTCCTCACTGTCTTCAATCAGTACATCGAGTTCATACTTACACATATTTTCATCTTTTAAATACTGCCATGCGTGTTACCAGGACAGCATTTCAACTGTTCTTTGAGAAATGCTCTGGAGACACAGGCAAACATTAGTGTGTAATACATACATACTGTGAATTGACACAATATTGATATCTAAATTCTCTTTATTCTTACACTTCCACTAAATTAGTTCTCATAGCACCTAAATGACTGATAAAGAGATTTTGTTGCAGCATGAAAATTTAGGTAAAGCCAAATCACCTGCACCTAACTCTGCCAGGATTCCTTTGCATTCCCCACATATTTTCTTGCACAGCATCATTTATCATGTATTTTCAAAGTATGCCTAACTCCAGAAAAGATGTAACTTCTCCCCAGTCTTTCAGCCCTGAGTTTAATCCTCCTACTGAAGGGATAGTGAGAAAATATGAGTATATAAACACTCAAATTTGTTTACTCTCTGTGGTAACACAAATGCAAGTTTCAGATGAATCTTGTAACAAACTAACTAGATTAATATGCAGAACCAAATATTGGACAAGAAGGAGAGGAGAAAGTAAATGTTAGCATATCAATCTGGAAGTCGGGGTTACAAATTTCAGTTAATACCCTGGCAGATGTCTTAATTTCCAGTATTTCCTACTGGCTAGCTCAGGTGACCTCTCATGCAGCTGAATGTCCATTGTGAACTGGGTTTGCTGCATTCAAAAGTTCTCCTGTGTCATGGAAAGAGCTGAATAAAATTCATAGACCTAAGTACATTTAAATTCCTTATAAAATACAGAGGAGATGTAAGCACTTCAGAAGGGATTAGAGAGTGGAGAGGATTAACCACTGTTCTGAGAAGAAAATGTCCAAAAGACAGTGATTTAAGGATCTAAATAAAATACAAGTGCTCAAAGTAGGTGGCATTTTAAATACCACAACTCCTGGAAGACAGCACATTTGATTTAATCTTTTTCTTCTCTAGATGTCTAAATTATAACTTGCGCTCTGACAGACACCCAAAAACCTGCTGCTTTTAGCAGTTAAGATTTGCTTGTTCTTAAGGGGAGCATATGTTCTGTTTTGTTGTTCTTTTCTTTCTTTCAAATCGTTAATAAATGTTATGCTCTAAAACATGGTGGATTATTTATTTAAAATGGTTAGTTAAGAGGTTTGCAAGACTTGAAATCAGTGAAAGACAATTTACTTCTTAAGACTGAAAGACAAACCCAGGAGAAACTTCAGACAGTTGCAAGAAGTAGAAGTGTGTAAGCTATTACAAAACAGCTATCCTGGAGTGAATTCTGGATATTGAAAGGGATATTGGAACTTTCCTAATTTAATTCAGTAAAAAGCCTCAACCCTCCATCGTTCATCACTTTCAAAAGAATACTTCATAAGCTTTAGTCAATTAAAATTAAAATGAAGTGATGCCAAAAATATGTCATAATTTAATAAAGCAGAAAACCAGCAGTATTTGTAACCTTCTTGTGTCTATAGTCAAACAACTGGTAAGTATACTGTAATTTAACTACATCCATTAAAGATGCCAGTAAATCATGACATCACTCCAGTTTGCATTAGGAAATTATGAAATAAGACAACCATTAATTCAGATTTAAATTAATATATACTTCTTAAGGATCTAACTCAATAGGTCCCCTCTTATACATTAAAAGTTTGCTGTGGCATCAGAAAATATAAGGACCATCTCTAAACTGCTATCAGTTTTACTGATTTGTATTACAACAGACAGACCCTCAAAGGTATGTGTTGACGGCCACACCTGTCAGAAGACACAAGCAGGGAGACTTTGTACTTTGTCTTAATTCAAGTCTGAAGTCCTACAAAATTCCGCTGACCTAACATCTAATCCTCAAAGGCCCTTTGATTAACAGTTTAGTGGTTAGAGCTGCTTGCTTTAAATTACAAAAACTGTTTTTCATTCAGAAACCAGAACAGGAGGATCTATTATTCAAGGTGAAAAATGCCGCAGCTTAATGGCACAACAAGGTTCTCATCTGTACTTAATGAATCTTCCAGTTTTCTGCCTTTGGCAATGTTTCAGTAAAAAAAACACAGTAAAACTCTATGGTTGAAAGTCTCGGTGTCCTTCCAAGACACAGGAGTCATGGTTTTCAATCTCCTCAGACAGAGGACGGAAACATGAGCTTCTTAATTCCTTAATAAATGCTTCCTGTACTAGTTTACTGTACAAACCTACGTTTAAAAAGTAACTCATTCTTTGCTTTTCTAAAATGAGCTAGCCACTTGCATCTGAATCTTGACTGGATAGATATATTTCTTTGCAATGTTGAATGTACCATGCAGAAGACAAGATAGGATTTCAGAGAGATTTTGGCTAACTGTAAGAGTCTTCTAAGTAAGTTGAATTTGATGATTTTTTTATTCTGCATGCTGAAGTCCCATTTTCTGTCACTTTCTGAATCTCTGTCTCACAGCCATGTGGGTATTCTGTGGGTATTCATGGGTAGCTCTCTGTATTCACTCCTGGTTTTTTCCAAGTTTAAGCCCTGATTTTAAAACCTAACCACCTACTGTGTAACATTTTAGTTATAATATAAATATACTTAATTAGATACACTCTTTTTGAGAAAAAAGTGTGAAAGGACCAGTAGATATCTGTAAACCATGAAAAAGCATAAATTCAGGCCACTCGGATCACACAAATAACTTATTTATCTGTCATTAAAACTGCTGTGATGTTTCCCAAGCATTTTGATGGAAATTAGGACCAAGCCAATGCAGGAAAAAAATAATTTTAGCACGCTTTTAGGCCTAGGCAGTGTTTTTGATATGAAAAACTATTCCTAAAAATGAATATACTGACTATAACCCTAAACTGGTGCTCTTGTTCAAAAACTTTGCTTCATTGTGACTATATGGTACAATTTTTAGTAAAACTGTATTTAATGCTTTCACCTTTCCCATCAATTTTTCTCTTTGACTTTAACTTATGCAATAGTTAATATTCAGATCAACTTGGACGCAGATACTCAGTACACACCACAGGATTTTGCCACTTGAATCCCTGAGCTCTATTTATGGCTAAATATGTAACAGTTGGAACACCACCAGGAAAACTTACTCTATTCTATCCAAAATGCTAAGAAAGAGGCACTTTGGCTCTGCTACTGTCCTCATGGACAGCTGTCTTGGTGTCAAGGAGCCTAGAAACTCTAGAATTCTTCCTTCACCTGGCAGGTTGGTTTCTGAGGTGCTACCAGAGACATTAGCAAAATCACTGCTAGAAAATTGAAAGGGTTTTGGTAAATTTAGACTGTAATCTGAAGACATTTGGTCTTTGCTGAATCAACAGCTTTTAGTAGAAATATTTTATCAACCTTATTAGTTTTTTGCTTTTTTCAATCATGTAAATTTACAACTAACTCAGCTCTGGGCTTCGTTTCCCCTGTATTGATTTGCAATTTCTGACTGTTTGGAAACATAATTTATATAAAAATGGCAACAAACTTTAATACTTGTGTACCGTAAGTATACTTTCTGGACATTTAGAAACCTATTTCATAATGACTTCTTTCCACATAATTTTAAACCAAATAATAATAGACTCAAGCTGTCACATCGACAAAAAAATTGACAAATTGACAAATTCTCAACTTATAAATCATGTCTATGCTGCCATCAGTGGAAGTTTTGAAAACAAAACCAGACAAAAAACTTGAAAAAATAAAGAGCTTTAAATCTTGGCTTTATGTCAAAAGCATTAAAAAAGAGAAATGTATCATATGTAGTATTTTTTGTACATATACTCTTCCCTGAGAATGAGATGTCTCAATTGTGAAATGGGAAACCTATAGAAAAATCAAAGAATAAGATCTAGTTCAATAAGCCCTTTAGAAAAAAATAGTGCCTTATAAGGAATATCGTGTTTTGTTCCATAAAAACATCTTGGTGACTCATTTGAACAACTTTTTCAAGGATACGACAGATGCATTCAGATTACAACATCATTCCAACTTTGTGTACAGATATGACAGAATGTATAATCAGATACATTCTGACTGTCAGACTTCAGAGATGCAGAGATCAACATAGACTTTTCAATCCTGATTATGAGTTCAAGTGTCCTTAATACAGATATTAATGATGATTTTATTGTAGAATTATAAATGCCCAAGTGTCCTGGGCTCAGCAGTAGCAGTCATTTTTTCTCCTTCTTAGTAGCTGTTTCAGTGCTGTGATTTTGAATTACAGCCTGGGAACAACACTTATAACACCAATGTTTTTAATTGTTACTCAGTAATGTTTACTCTGACCAAGGACTTTTCTGATTCTCATGCTTTGCAGGGAGCAGAGAAAGCCAGAAGGAAGCAGAGAGCATCCTCCCCGGCAGCCGCCCTCAGAGCCCCGCGAGCCCGAGCCCCAGGAGGATGCAGGAGACCACGCAGCACTGCCCAGCGAGGCAGAGGAGGAAGATCCGGACTCAAAGGGCAGCTGGTGGTGAGAGAGCCGGCAAGCACAGCAGCTACACCAGCCCCAGTGACAAGCACAGCAGCTACAC
>JANRGW010011485.1:0-40352 GCA_024733675.1 Psilopsiagon aymara | reverse complement strand
GTTAAACTTCATCAGGTTGGCATCAGCCCACCTCACAAGGGTGTCAAGGTCCCTCTGGATGGCATTCCTTCCCTCCATCATATCAACCGAACCACCCAGTTTGGTGTCATCGGCAAACTTGATGAGGGCGCAGTCACTCCAATTGTCCATGTCACCGGCAAAGATCAAGTGGTCCTTTCTGCCCCCTGTCTTCACTGTGTGTTTCCCTGCTCTGGTTTTACACTCTATTGTCCTATTTTTATTGTTGTATTGCCTAAAACTACTGTAGAGCAAACAATATTCTCTGTTTTAATGCCTTATTTTCAAGAAATTTCCTACTGGAATACGTAGATGGGATTTTTCAGACGCATTTAACATTGACAGCATCTTTAGCATTAAAATTTTTTTTAAAAAATTATATTTTAAATTTTAGCTCTGTATTTATGGGCATGAATTGATCAAACCTGTTTTCATCTTTTGTCTTGTATTTTGATACTCCAGTTAGGCACACTGCTGAAAATTACTTGACTTGCTTACTTATACAATATGACTTCTTACACATTTGCCAAAGCCATTTACAAAGGCATTATCATGGTCTCTGCAGATGTAGAAAGAAGCTGGTAAGAGCTGGCTTCGCTGCACAGCAGCTGCGTAGGAGGCGCAAGTGCTATTGCCAGTCCAGTACTTTTGATCTTAATCTGTAAAAGTCCTTCCCAGCACTTGGTTATTTCAAGAAAATCAGAAATCAGTGAGACTTTCTCCAGTTTGGGAAGAACATAACCAGTGCATTTGTGAGTGCTAGGCAAGCAGAGTCATTTTCTGGAAGAAATGCCCAGTGGAAATAAAGTCTTCATAGGATGTATGAAATTATTTAAAAACCACATACAATTAGGACTTACATTATAACCATACCTGTTCCTCTGAACAAAATAAACTTTCAAACATGGGAATTTACAAATCCCTGGGAAAAATTCTGGGAAGTAACCTAGGTCAAATTCATAATCTACTGCTAGTCAAGCCTCTCCTGCTGAATCTTTCTTCTACATACTGTTTAAATGTAATTCTTCATAGGTTTGGGGTTCAGATCTGGAGTTTTGTTTTGCTTTGGGGGTTTTGTTTGGAATTGTATAGGGTTTTTTTTCTATTTGGACAAAGTCAGATTCTCACTGATAATGCCCCCACACTGTATCTGGTAGGTTCCTTAAGCTTCTCACTTAACTGCTCTTCTAATTTAGTTTCAGGCTGCAGAATTACTTGCTATGTGAAATGTGTATCAGCCTTTTTGCTCCTTGTCGCTTGTACTTGCATCAGGTTTCTTCGGGCAGTTGGATGTTTCAGTACCGCAGCTGCCTGTTTCAGCAAAACTTCAACTGTGTCATTTTAATTCTAATATTCTGGGCACTAATTTATAGAACACTACAAATATCAATATCCTGACAGTATAGCCTGCCACAAACAGCAGCTAGGAGAGGGAAAAGGTAGGAGAGAGCTTTCACAGTGATGGGAAGTATCAGTGAAGAGGCAGCTGCATATGAAGTTCCTTAGAAGCTGGGGTGCAGTGTAGGAGCCTCATGAGCCCCTGGTATATCTGTATGGATTTATAGATTGTGGATCTGTGATTCCTCTGGCAGAGACATGGGACGTACTGCTATCACTGCCCAAAAGCACTGAGGGGAAATTCTAACCTGTGACCTGGCTCACCCAGGTTTGCAGCTTGACCTGTCTCACAGGTACACAAGGCAGAACAGCCCTTTGGGAAGTCACAGCATGCCTGGCTCAAAAACCAGGAGCCCTGCAGCACTGGCAGAGACAGCATGGCATTGACAGCCTCTTTTCTCAAAGATTAGGGCTAGAGAAGATTGCTTGATCTGAACTCCTGGGAACTCCAGCCTGTAATTAGCCTGATTTTTACCTCAACCTTTCTCCCTGTGTATTACCACCTACCGAGGCTTGTTAAAGCTCCTGAACACAGGACTGGCCTGCAACTGCTTACTGCAGCTTCCCTGTACCCATCCAGCCCTGCAAATGCTGAGGTAAGAAAATAAACATACAGGAAGATTATCCTCCTAGCTTGGCAGGAACAGCAGTGGCTTGTCCTCTCTCCAGCACATCTACATATCACAGAATTGAGGTGGAAAGCACAGCAGGAATGAGCCCTAAAATGAAGTGACCCAACTGCCAACACAACAGTAGCTGTGACTGGATTGGAGCATTTAGTTGCATTTTGCTTGATATCCCGCACTTATTCAGAATGGGAGATATTTTGTCTATGTATGTATATGGTCATGTGAACAGAGGGAGGCAGAGCCTGTTGTCCCCCCCCTGCTACTGTGGGCCAATATGGCTCATCCTGCTGAAACAGGTTAAACATCACTGTCCTACACAAAAGCCATAGGAAAAATCCCATCTGATAAGCAGTTTTCCATACTCTTCTCAGTGCTGCTTAGTAAAAATGATTACAGGAGAAACATAAGACCTGAAAATCATCAGCACTTCACTCCCTCCTTCCAGGTACTTTTCCCCTTTGGGATCTTGACTTAAAGCCCAAAGCACCACAGCACAGGCACTGCTTTAGGGTGATTCTAGTATCATGATAGTGCTAACGGCTCAGAAATTAATAACATATGCCTGACTGGATCAGGCTGGCCAAACAGCCTTGAACATCAAACTACCTGACCCCTGACATTAGACAGGTTGATTTATTATACTGTTAGCCCTCCTGACAACATGCACTGTGGGCTTGGCACTCTCTGGTCATTTTTCAAGCTCTTTGCACATTACTGGCACCTATATCCTCTAACGTATTACATCAGATAGCTCAGCTGCAAAATACTAAAAGCCCCTCTCTTCCTCCATCACTCCCTCCTTCCCTCTCTGCCTGCATGCCTCCCTTCCTCCCTTTCTGTTCTCTTAAGTAGTGAATGAATATATGAATCTAATACAAGATAGATAGGAGCTTAATGTTTGTATCAGTGGAAAGAATGAATAAGCATGATGTAGGTAAGGTCAAAAGGATGGAGTAGAAGGTGTTACAGTATTAATATATTTGCAATGATGCTTATTAAGTGATGTCCAATTACTCATAAAAGAGGTTCCCTGATCCAGAAAACTTAGAGTCTCATAAAAAGTCCTACTTTTTGTGTACCAGGGAATAATGCAAGACAGGGGATAATCTAAGAATAGATTTGTGAGTAAAAGAGCCACAATAACTTCTATATTTCAAAGGGTTAAAAACTGCTTCTGTTCTGCAGGAGCAAGATACTGCATTTCATCAGTGGCCACAGACAGAAGCACCAAGGGAGAAAAAGAAGACTCAAGGGACAAAAAGGCTTACCTCTACAGCAAGGGCAAATAGTTTACAGCTCTTAGGCTACATGCAGTTTGTAAATGTGGTTTCAGTACTCATCGTATGCCTCATGTTCATGTGCTGCATCACTTGCAGGGCTGGCACAGGGACTGCCAATGAACATCAGTCCACAGCTGCAAGTCAGTTGAAAATAAGTCAGTTGCAGCAGTTAAGACACCATCACTGAACCATGCTCCAAAATGTCTTCACATGAACAGACCAATCACACACCACAACAGCCATTCCTTGATCAGCCACTGTGTAGGCAATGAACTATCCCAGAGGTCATTTACTCTCCTTGCTCTCTGAAGCAGAGTTTGTAACATATACCTGATCAAACACTGACAATGACAGAAGTTCTAGCCACTACTTGCTACAGAAAAGGCACCAACCTTAGTGTGGTCTTGGACAAGGTATGCAACTCAGTTTAGGAAGTTAGTGTCAAATAATTGTTCTACAATAGCTGGGTGAGGTTCATCATCCTTGCAAGAGTGAAAAAGAAAAGGAAAAAGAATCACCTTCAGTCTAACAGCACTGAGATTAAAAATAGTGACTGGCATAGAAATAAAGTCCACTGAAGGCAAAAAAAAAAAAAAGGCAGCTAAAGAATAATATGCTTGTAAACAACAAAGGAGACTGTTTTAAGACATCACAGTGAGAGCATACCACACAGCAAAAAGATTTTGAAAGTAATTTTCCCTCTGCCCCACACATGTACATTTCACAAAAGGACGGTGAGAAGACAGCTTGCTGAAAATAGAAGCTTTGTCTGAATAAGGAAAATAGGAAATAGAATAAACTATAAATGTAAACATAGAATGTCTGTAAGGAAAGGCAAAAAGATTAAGCAGGCAACCTGAAAAAATGCATAAAAGTCATGGAAAAACACCTGTATCTCAGCACAGAAGTAGAAAGTTTGCTGGTGGTCACCCAGGCAAAGTAAAAGAAGACAAGACCATAACGGACTAGGTAAACAGTTTGTATTACTGGGGTTTTTATATTTTAATAATTTGTTCATTATACAAAAGGTTTCCATCTTTCCAGCCCTTTCTGTGCAGGTGGAATATGCTTAAAGCACTCCTTCTGAGATGAGGGTCAGGAGAGGGAGTCCCAGAACAGACCCGCCCAAACTGTACTCATTCACACCTTCTTTAAAATCGGTGTATTGTGAGCTTTAATGTAGTACTTGCATTAGCTCTGGCTCTAAATATGATTCTTTTTTTCTTTTAGAGCTGTTGGAAGAACTGGAAACAGCGCATCCCAATTTTCATGCTAGGTAGAGTGGCTACGCTGAGAAGAAAGCACAGAATTAGAACACATGTTCAAATACAATACAACAGTCAAGAGTCTAATTGACTTTTTTACTAAAAGTCATGTCTCACAAATCGATTAAAGTTTTTTGAAGGAGCAATGGACAGGTGGAGCAAGATGATACAAAAGGATCTGAAGACATAATTTGCAGAGACTCTTCAAGAAAAGTAATTGCCACACACTACAAGGGAAAGTCCTTGCATTCATAATTTTCTTTTAAATGACAGGGAATAATGTTCAGGAATAAAAGGCCAGTTACACATTGGAGGAATTTTACTAAAGTAGTCTCACAGGGAGCTACAACAGAGGCTGTGCTGCTCAATATACTTGTGAATGGCCTGTAAAAGACCGTTGATGACAGGTTCAGGATGAGGATATGTTCTCTAACCCTACAGCAGAGGCTTTCGAAAGGCCTCCAGTCTTCAGCAATTGGGCTGTCAGCTGGACTGCTACACTGGGAAACTTGAAATCATCAGCATGGGAGGAATAGCACTAATATATTGATGGCCTATATATTAACTTTTGCTGCTCAGGCATAAGAATGCCTTTCTAAATCAGGTCCATCTAGCCTTATGTTCTGCCTGACTGAGGCCAGTAGCAAAAATAGAGAAGTATGAAAAGGCAGCCAATGGTCCTTGTCCAGCATACTGACCCAGCTCCTGACAATCTGCGAGACATGAATCACCTGAATGAGGGACATTCCCTCTGAATTATTTAATAGTTATTGTTGAATTTTTCTTTCATTTATTACTTTAAGTATTTTTTTAAATCCATGTAAACTTCTGGTGTCTGTACTATGCTATAGTAGTAAGTTCCTCAATTAAATACTGCACTTTATGAAATGAGATTAGGAATGTTCTTTGAAAATGACAGCTCAGTGGACAGCAGTCAGTCACCAAATGAAGCAGGTACTATTAAGAAAGGGGATTATTTGGAAAGGTGTAGCAAGCAAAACAGGAACCATCCTGAAGCCACTGTGCTGATGGGTGGTGTGCCCACACTTTGATCACTGGACCGTACTGATCACCCCAAGATCAGGTGGAGCTTGCTGGTGGTGTTCAAGGCCAGGTTGGACAGAGCCTTGGGTGGCATGGTTTAGGTGGAGGTGTCCCTGCCCATGGCAGGGGGGTTGGAACTAGATGATCTTAAGGTCCTTTCCAACTCTAACTATGCTATGATTCTATAAAAGAATGTAGGGCATCAAAAAGATTATCACATGGGAAGTCTTTCATAGGAGGACATTTTAAATAAAATAAGATACTTCAGGGTGCATGAGAGATGAGGAGGGAATGATTTAATAGGAATGTATCAGAACAGTTTGAAAAGGGAAGAATTCAAATACAGTAGTGAGAAACATTTATTTGGTTTCCATAATTATTCAGTTTTCACTTTTCCTAGATAAAATCCAGAAAGAGTGGAATTTGGTTTACTATTATTATTTATTCTATTTTATTTAGATTATTCAAGGACAGCTGGAAAAAGAGGAGGACAAAGCTGCAAGTAGTTATCCATCAGATTTTACTGCAGGAATTGGGAAAAGTGAAAAGAAAACCTAGCTATAGCTCTGCCATTACAGAAAGCTCACAGTGAGAAAGAGTTCCCTTAACATGGATTTTAAAGTCATGTTAATGTTCAACATGTTTCATTTAACAAATCTCCATGCCTCACAAAGGAATGTGCCTTCTTATTTGAAGGTTCTTGTTGCAGACAGCAACAGCTCCACAGTACTTCTAATCCAGCAGTGTATACAAAAGTGTTTTGCTTTTTCATTATACTTTTCATCCTGTAATAGCCAAGAAAAGCACTCTAACTAGGAAAAAAAAAAAAAAAAATAGCTGTTTTGCTCAGAACTTGGCTACTGTGATCATATTTGGAGATTCCTAGCATGAATCAAACCAGACAAATCAAGGATACCAGCTAAGGCATGGTAGGGAAGCCAGTAATTCCATCATTTATGCAACACAAGAATCACTATATACCTGAAAGAACTCAGGTAAAACTGCTCACTGAAATCCTTATGAAATACTCATTTTCTGTGTCTAGAAATACAGCATTGTCTTTCTTCATCATAAACTTTTATACAATCATCATTTTGTTTCTTTATGAATAAAGTAAATTATCTAGCTAACCTAAAATTTGTCTCAGGATCAAGTGCATTTGCACTACCTGGAGGAGATAATACCATAAAAGTTATAAATACTCAGATACAGAAAAAATAATGAACACATAGAACATTAGTAGTCTTTCTCTCATAAATAATAAGACAATAAAATAATGAAATATTAATAAATATCATAAATAATATGACATATATTATAAATAATGACATATTTTCCTCCTCCAAAAGGTCATATTCTAATTTTTTTTAATGGTCTTTTTTAATTCTGCCTCTTCTGATGTAATATGAATTCACCTCAGTCCATTTGTACATGAGCACACAGCAATGTCACTTTTGAGAGCCTATTGTAAGTTTTCAATTTCAATTGCAGTTTTCCACACTACCCAGACATGGAACATCTTCATTTTCATGCCCTTACTGCCCCTTTCCCTCTTAGTAAACTGACTTCTGCCACAATAAACATAAGCAGCAACTTTAGAACTACATAAAAATATTAACAAAATCTGGATTTTTGTCTATGTTCTTACAAAGAGCAGTTCAAGTATCAGCTCTTCAGGGCAGAACTTAACTTTGTGTGCACTAGACAGATAAAGCACTACCTAAAACTATGATCAATATCAATAATAATAATAATATATTTATAAAAAACATCCACTCATTTACATCTCTAAAGCTCTGATGATAAGCACCTTTTGAAACTGTTTCACTAGTTCTACCTGGTTTCAGCTTTGTTCAGGATATATTTTTAAATACCTAGTTTGCATTTCTCATTTTTGTAAACTAAACCAAGTTCTTCCGAGTGTGTTATGCAGTCATGGATCCTGCATTTTCTATGTGATAGATTCTTTCAAAGAGTTTGTAAAGAGCTCAGCTCTCCTGTGGTCCACCAAGGAAAGGTCCACCAATGTAGTAGGACTGCAAGACACACAAGAAATTGCAACCAGAGTATCTGGTAAAGAAAGAGATAACCAGAGATAACCAGCTCCCTGAAATTATTTCTAAGGAGCAATAATTATGAAAAAAATACCAAAGAGTCAAGACATTAGAAACTTGTAAAGTCTGAAGTTCCATCAGAAAATATGTCTGCCTATAGTGATTAGTATCAGAACAGACATTGGCTGTAAATTTTACTAAATTATATGAAACATTTTAAGAACTGATTCATAGAGAGATGGGCATTTTCCTCTGAAATTTTGTTAGTGATTTCTCACATTATAGAGCAATCTCTTCTGTTTTCCACCTATTCTAGCCAACCTTTTTCATTTTAAAGAAATCACTAGTTTATTTATCCTACTTGTCATATAAAAACACTAGTCAAACTAAGTATCACAAAAATATTCCATTAAGTCACCAACAAAGAAATAGAAAAGTAATGATGACCAGAACGGAGGCTACTATTTCTCAAAACAATACAAAGTTCTTGTTTTCAAGCAAAGAAGAGGCAGCCATCTCGTATATATGGATTTGAATATCACATTCTTCAAATTGAAGTATGTGTAGATTGCTGTGAAGTCTATAAAGCTGATCAACACAGTAATTTCACTCCACTTGTTTTTTCTTCCAGGTTCATTTGACAGGGATGATATCAAGCCAGAGAGAGAGGGAGAGAAATAGCAGAATTCACTAAGGGTAAATTTATTCATTAAGACAGATCCTATTTAATATCTTCATTAATGACTTTAGAGGGGGGAAAGGAGGATTGTGGTCATGAAATTTGCTGATTAAACAAAGATAACTGTCGCCATTGAAGCAGAGGAGGGCAAGGAGTGATGGATGACCCTGGAATAATAAAAAAGTGGAATAAAATGTAAAAGACTAAGGAGAATTTTTGTCATTAGCCCATCAGCTGGATTCAGTGAAGAAAAGCAAGGTAGTGATATGTTGACTGATTGCAGAAGTATGAACCATCAGACAATGCATCTCCATCATTTTCAGCCTACAGGCAGATGATGTCTAAGGCCTGATGTCCGAGTTCCTCTTGTCCCCCCTGTTGGCAGCTCACAAGCCCTGCCAGCTGCAAACTGACTGCACCAGCCCAGTGGAAGTGTGGTACTGACATGGCAGTCTTCAAAGGCAGAAAGGGATACAGGGTATGAATTCTATCTTCCAAGTTAAAATTGAAACTAAGATTTCACTCTCCTGGCAAGTGCTGCAACTACAGAGGTTGAGGAGGACCAAGTATCTGAAAAGCATCTTTTGTAGATATCTTTTCTCAGGACTATGAATTGTAAATAGCAGCATGACCTGGAGATGCGACCAGGCCTGATCATCCTATGTTTTGCTGCATTCCACCTCTCACATTATCTTGGATGTCACACCATATGAAATGTACACAAGCAGCTTCTGTGCCAAACAGCGCCTGAGGCAGTACACATCCCCAGTGGGACTGTGATATGGGCATCCAATTAATCAACAGGAATCACTTAATCCAGGAAGAATTGTCACCTCAAGCTCAATTCTATTAATGGCAGACCTAAGCTGACACTACACAGACTTATTCAGAGGCCTCTCTCTGCCCCATGCTCCACAGTACCTGTGATAGACAATTTATGCCATTTTCCAGGACAACTTCCTCATTACCAGAGATAAACAGAGATTGATGGTACTGTTTCAAAGATGTCAAAAAGGTTTTGAACTTATTAAGAAGTTGAAAAGAATAAGGGTGGCAGAATTCGAGGCACTTGATGTTGGAATATTACATGTTTCTACAGTATTGCACATAGGCTTTAACTATTTAGATGTGGGAGAGCTTATTTATTCCCAGTTCACAACATATCAGAAGACAAAATGCATCCTTTACTGTAATTTATGATATTTATTTGACTGATGAACTGATAGCTGGGTCATAGTTTTTAATACCAAAATAATTTTTAAAATCCATAATTTCTAGTTTATCTGAAATAGGAAATATAGAGTTCATTTGTCATCTGCTAATCTAACTTTCTGTTGCTGTCACTGTACAGAAATGGCATGTATTCCAAAAAAGAATAGTAAGCGTCCATTTAAGGTCTCTGCAAAGGAGATTCAAAAGGCGTAATTCAAACTAGTGTAAACCACTGAGATTGCTTTTCAAGCGGAAGCTTCTTGTTCTTCAAGGCTCTGGGTTTTGGAAAGGAATGGGATTCTTCAGCAGTGAAAGAGAACCCTGTTCCTTCTATATCAAATTGTGTCCTTAAAGGTGACTTTTTAAAATTACATTAACTAAAGCTCATGGAAACATTTTCCATCTATTTTTTGGTTGCTTTTGTTTTGGTGGGTTGGTTGGGTCTTTTAATACAGAGGGAGGAAAAGGTAGATTTGTCAAAACTGGAACATTTTGCAGAAACTTCATTCCAATAAAAAAGTTCTAGGCCTTGGGCTAGACTTTCTGTCTTTGTGACTCAGGGCATTCCCTCCTGACCGGCCAGTGGGCACGCAAACACCACAATCTCCATGGAGTCCTACATCCAAACCCCTGTGCTATCAGACCGTCTCTAATTGAACTTTATGAACAACAAATACGGAGTCATTCATTTAAAACGAAACAGCACTGACAAGAAAGATTTGGATGTTCCACCCAGAAAACCCAGAGATACTTCAGAGACATGTTCCTCTGTAGAAGTATTGTTCTAATTATCTCATAGCAAGGTGGTGTTACTCACAACATTTTTTAAAATGTGAATTTATTCCCTTACAGCACCAGTGATGAATCAGGTGATCAGATTAAGCTTCATTTTAAACAAGATAAATAGTAACCACCTTCATGATGAGATGTCAGTCTTAGGTAGGGGGATTTTTACTCAGTTTTGAAATACACTATTTACTTCAACAGTCAGTCTCAGATGTCACTCAAAATCCTAGACTGGGAGTGGCAGTGGAATTTTAATACATTTTTGAGGTATGTCACAGTTACCATTATCAGAGAAAACTAGAGTCAGGATCAGTACAACCACAAAAATTGTGGTTGCAAATGAGAAACCGCAATATACTAATTTGTAATAGCGCAAGGAGAATCCAGAAGAATGCTATGTAATGTAACATATCATATGAGGATGATATTTAATTTTTATTTACTTAAAGAAGATCCTAGAAACTCAGTAGCTATTATTTTCCTTCTACGTGACTACAGCAGAAGTTGTAGTTGACTGTTCACAAGAGATCATGAGTTCTTTCCTTCTGATCAAGTATAAGTCGTGCATCTAATTTGTCCCTGTTTTGGCTTGAAGACAGAGGCCTGTTTAATTCCTTTAGGTTTTAGAAGGAGGAATAACTTCCACTGACATAATTTCGTCTGTTTTTAAACCATAATAGGGTTTCACTGAAACCATTGTACCATCATAACCTTACATTGTAATGGTTTCATAATGGCACCATCAAAAGGTCCTTATAGACTTGCTGTGAAATAGTTTTCCCATAATAACTTCATATCTCTGACTGCATTGTAATGATTTCATCATGAGGTCATGGACTAGCAATGAATCCCTTTTGCCACTGAAATCTTACAGTTCCTCATTATAGCCTCAGTCACCATGGCATTGTTATGGGGGCTCTACTGGATAACAGTGAAACCATTAGGCTTAGATAACATTATCACCCTAATGATACAGTCAGGGGATAGGAAAGAGTAAGCCATCCCCTTGCTCATTTCAGTGTCTCAGTTCAGCATTTGATTCAGGGGATGAAGGTGTGCAGTATGGCTACAGAACTACCATCTCTCCTCTTGCAATGGGAGTGAATGGTGACTACACACCCTGTGGGAACAGGGAACTTTAAAAGAACAAAAATTGTAAAAGAGCCTCTTTACTGCTTCTGGGTCCCAATTCAGCAAACACTTAATCCATTCCTCTTCAGCAACAAGTCTAAGTTCATGTTGAACTTTAAACCTGAATTCAAACCTCCTTAACTCCAGTGAGTTCTAAACACATGGGCAGGTGCTTTCTGGTATTCAGAGAGTTGGGAACATTTTTTGCAGCACTGAACTCATATTCTCACATCAGACACCTTCACCTAGCTGGGGCAAAACAGATCTTGAAAAGTGCTGCAGGTTCTGGACTCCTACCTGTGTTCTGTGTATTTATCAGACCTACAGGTATGGATTTACAGGATTGCTCTACAACAGCCTCAGCTCTCCCATCACAACCCCAGCCCTCCAACCCCACAACTCTCTACTACAGGAAATTGTACCTACTCTGTTTAGTCAGCTTTTCTGTGGCAGCATGAATAGTCCTGATAAAACTTATTTAATCAAGCTGACCTAATGAAGCAGACTATTCCTTCTAACCTCTTACCGCAGGCTATGTTCTGCCAAGCTTCTAAAATCCTTGCTGTCCCATTTTCCCTTCCTTGTGGACATGGAACAGTAAGGTCTCAACAGACTTGTACTTTAGGCCACTGAAATCTTGCATTACAATGGTTCCGCAGTCGTCCCATCACAAGATCCACACAGACCGATGCTCCTACAGCTGCCTCTATTGCTGCATTAAAAATCTCTCCACTTCACCTGCTAATGCTGACTGCTCTTAAAGCGAAGGAAAACCAGTTCCCATGTCAAAACACAAGTTATCTATGTTATCTGCTCCCTCAGAGAAAAAGAAAGTACCCTAGATGTGCTGCTGCATGGGAAAGCTTCTTAGAGCCAAGAAGGAAAATCTGAATGGTATCATTGTCCTAACGTCTCCTCAGCTTCTCTAGAACCAATGACAGGCGAGCTGGGCAACAAGGGCAAGTGTGGGCACAGCCATTCTTGTTATTGTCTTCTCCAGTTTGACGTAGGTGGTATTATTAATGGAAGTGGTAATGGTAGGTAATCTATTGTCTTTATTTTTTTTTTCCTTTTGTTTCATTGTTGCAGCCATCTCACATGCTATTTTTCTAGGGGTAAGCATGGCTATGCAAATACTTCCAGAATAATGTTGAGAAACCTCTGGATGCCTTCACAACTCATATCCACCAAGAAAGGGACAGTTTGCAGAATACACTGGAAAATAAAGAACATTTTAGTTAGCTCCCAAACTGAAAAATAAACCAGACTCAGAACAACTTGAACAGGATATTTTTCAATTATTTAACCGAAACAAAGTAAATATTCTTTCATCCAACATAAAATCTCCTTTTGAAATCAAAATTAAACACTTTCTTTTCAGACACCTTCTAAAAATTTCAAATTTCTCTTGAGGGACAGCTTTAAAAATTGTGTTCTCATCCTCCATTTATCTGCCCAATAGCTCAGCAGCTGATGGATGAGAAAAGCTAGGATTGACATCTTCCATCACCTCCAAAGAAAATGTTGCCTACCCCGTTTCACTAAATCCACTCAAGTTTTTCCAACTTCAGTGCCAAATCTTTTTCCTTCTTTTCTTCAAACTCTTTTCCAACACTTTTCCAAAAAAACAATGAAGCGGAAATCTTATCAAATGCCCTCACTGTCCCTTCTGCAATCTGCAAACTTCCTGAAAAAAGCATTTACCAAAGACAGTGAGTCACATATCTTCTCTAGAAAAAAAGAAGAAGCAAGAAAACTAGTATTTCTCCTGTGGTTTAATATGATCCACTGGACTAGTTATAACAAGATTGTTTTAAAGAAATTGTATGTAAATCCATAAATTAACAAAGCCTCTTTTCATGAGCTCCTGCCAAATAATCTGAAAATAATCCCGTGATGATTTTACTTAGAGAGCTGAGCACTTCCCTAGAAAAACATGCACCCTGATGCAGACTAATAACATGGGTGTATCTATAGAGTTTTAATCTTTATATTGACTTTACAGCCAACAACTTTAACTCTGACCCAATATTAGATAACAATAGTCAGCACTCATTATCGCCATGTGAAAACACTCTTCCTGGGCCAGCTATCTACTTAATATAATGTCTTACCAAACCCTATTACATACAGTTACATAGCTTTAAATATATATGTTTAAAATTTTTGCCACTATAGTTTATAGTACACAGCACACATATCCAGGTCAGAATGTCTATTACAGAAAATCATATCAGAAATCAAAATCCCCCCAAAAAACGGATAGATGAATTCTGAAGTCCCAAATATTTCTATCCCAGTGAAAAAACCTTTCTCTTTTTAACTGTATGCAGTTGTACTGACTTGAGTCAGTATTCTTTTCCCATTTCTATCATTCAATATAATTTTAAACAACAACAAAAAGAATATAGGCCCAACTGAAAAAAAGCCGGGAAAACTAAAGGTCAAAATAACACAAGATGCCCAAAACCTGGAAGAGATAAAATGCATTAAAAGCTGTGAGTGGAAATTCTGTATTACTTCCAAGTGTACAGAGAATATAAAACACTGCTAGACAACATCATCATCCAAAGAATATTACACAAATGACCTTATGGCTGAAGGCTAAAGCACCTGTAGTGAGCCTTAATACTAGCCTTTTCTACACACTCCATTGTGTCAGAGTCCAACTGAAGGAAAACCCCAGTGCCGGACCCTGTTTGTTTGTGATCGCAAGAGTGAAATTAAGACATAAAAGAAGTCAAGTACCATAATCGGATGGTATGCTTATTACTAATTACAAAGACAGTTATTATAAAAAAGATAAATTATTGTAATAAAGGGGATAGCAATATGACAGATTGGAAAAAAGATAGAAAATGAAGCAATGATTCAGGGTGCAGACAGAGAGTCGCCACCGTGGATCCAGCAGTGTCCCGGGGATCCGTTGTTATAATCATTGGTGGGAGTTCTTCAGGGTCCATAGTCTTGTAGTATCTGAGCAGAGTGGCCACCAAGAGTAGTAGCAGTCATTGGCAGAGAGTGTCCTCATGGAGGTGTTCTGGAGTCATCCTCATGGCGTCTTGGTGATTACCTTTTCCCACTTTATAATGAGTTGGGGAGAACACCTCTGTTTTTCATGTCATGTGTTACACGTTTCTGGTGGACCAGTTTCCCTGGTTGCAGCTAGGTTACAGATGTGAGTCTGCACACACACACGTGTCTGCAGTAATTCTCAGGATAATGGATAGCAATTCCTTACACCAATCCTCAAGGAAATGGACAGTGAAGTCCCAATTCAGCTCCTCACTCCCTTCTCCCAGGCAATGCATGAAAGAGTCTTATCTCAACTCCTCCCACCCACCTCTGAGACTGAGAGATGGGTGGAGTCCCATTTCAATTTCTCACACCAATCATTCTCCTCTGAGAATGGGTGGAGTCCCATTTCAATTTCTCACACCAATCCTTGAGACAATGGACAGTGGAGTTTGGTTTCAGATCAGTCTCTTGCGCATGGTATTAGGCAAATTGGAAAAAAAATAAAATAAAATAAAAAAGACCTAGGCCAGAGTATGGGAATAACTAGATAAAGAATAGTTAGATAAGCAAAAGGTGTTGAAGTAAGCTGTGTATTTGCTGCTGGGTTAGGAAATTCCAGTGCCTTCCTTGGAGTGTCTTCAGGGAGCATTACTGGTGTGTAATTTTGCTTGACTGTTTACTATCTCTGAGCAAAGCAGGCAAGACTTATGAGCATCTCCAGGTTACTAATTTCACAACCAGCAGAAGCTGCCACTGGGAAGTGCCCTTTGATACCACCCAGAAATATTCTGAAAAAGCACATTTCAGAAACAGAAAATACTCAAAACTATGCCAGTAGCTGATATTTTAGTCCTGGAGGAATGATATACCAAAGCGCTGGTTCAATTTGAGCTAAACTACCAGTGGATCCAATATAAGGAATCCAACATGAATAGGCATATCAAATTTGCTTTAGCAGCATAGAAGCACAAATTTTTTAGGTTCCCAGGGAGACCATATAACTTAAATCATGTAGTACTTTTAAAAATCTCAACTGAATAGACTTCCTAGAGGTTTATTTTGTAGGTAAGATTTGTTGCTGGAATTTATTATTTTTGGTTGGTTGGTCAGGTTTTTTGTTGGGATCTTTTTTGTGTAGGGGGGCAGGGGGTGGGAAGGAGGATAGTATAGATCAAAGAAAGTAGTGTTTTCTTAAACATAAACTCTCAGATATTGCATGTCCTTCCACTTTTCTGCCCATGTATGTGTACTTCAATACACTAGGTTTGATCCCAGGCTGCAAAATCAAATTAACTCAGTCTAAAGTCATGCCATAATTAATTAGAAGTGACTTTGCTGACATCAGAGACATATAAAAGTAACTGAGGAGAAAAACTGACACCGTTGCAGAGATTTTGATCTCCTACTGTATATGTACACAGCCACCCTTGATTCTGCACCTTCTACCAAGAAAACCATTCAAGTAAGGAAGAGACATTGAAAAACAGTTCCTCCATGTCTCCCTTAAATGACTTTCCTTGACAAAATTCACACCTAAGCAGTTCAAGTTCCATCATCCCATGATGCTCATCTGTTCTCTCTTCACCTCTCACTCCAGGACTCACTGTGATAAGATGTAGTGAACATAAACAGATTGCAAAGACAGACTTTGCTGTGTGGGAGATAGGAAAATACATTCTTTCTTCTCTTTTCCATCTCAACCAATCCTTAACCTTCCTTTTACAGACACTCAGTAACATCCACTGTGCCCCAAAAGATGGCTCAAGGTGTCCCTGCCAGGTGACCAAAACATGGTGCTATCTTACACATACGAAAGAAGCAATTTGAGGCATCCATACTTTTCCCCTGTTTTAGAAGAAAAAGAACTGGAGGTAAAAAAGAGGGTGAAAACTTCCCCAGGCTGAAAGTACAGATCAGATCCCTTACCTTCACTATAGAAACCACTTCAAAAGCAAGTGGTTTCTAGCAAAACAGTGACACCCAAAAACCACCCATCATAATATCTTGAGAGTAAATATAAATATTAGCAACAGATGCCAAATCTCCAGTGACTTGGTGACTTTCGCAATTTCTGTGAAGTCATGGTGCTTACCTCCTAGAAGGTTAGAGTTAATTGCAGTATGTGGACAAATCTAATGACTTATTTTGGAGTTAATGTCCCATTCGATTGTTGTTACCAACCACATGAAGCAATTAATGGCACCCATAATACTTAAAAATTAGCTGTGGCAACGTAGAGGAGTGACTATTTTGAAAAACTGGTCATTCCTTGGTGATTAATGAGCAATTTTCAGTCAGAGTGCGGGATACACTCTAGTAGAAAACTGACAAAAGAGGCACCATCCTCAGGGGGTTATTTTTAACAATCATTTTGTTGTGCATATTTGAAAGGAAATTTGCTAGAAATTGCTTCCTTTCCAGAAGTATATTCTCATTTATTTTTCCCTTTACACATTATAAGCCAATATATGACAAGTTACACCAGGCTGAATATCTAGTATCTAAAATGACTAATTACAGAGGAATAACCACAAGGTGTTAAAGACTGAATAAAGATTTTTTTTCCAATTGCTTTCCTTTAGGTTTGTTAGACAAATAAGTATCAACAATGTAGGCAATTAGGTTTCATTTAAATCAGTCACAATCAATTAATATGAACTGTTTCACTATTTTTGCTTAAGTGTCTCTGAGCAGGTACTCTGTTTCAAAGTACAAAGTTTCAGAAGAAACCTGTCTTATTAAAGAAATGCAATTAGGACTATAATGAATGTGATTCTTACTAGAAACTGTAAGTGTAGTGTTTAATAACATCCATATATTTTTTCTCTAAAGAATTGCCCTATGTTAAGGCTTGGGTTTATTTTAAACCAAAACTTAACCAAGAATCCTTTTCATTTCCCCACTTACCAAATTGGTCATTGACTTACACCTGCACCTGTCCAGGTCTGAGTCTCTTTTTTTTTGCCTGAGGGCTCCTGCTGCTCCCATTTTATTTCTCTCCCAGAGCTCACAGAGTTCATTAGCTTCAGAGCTCCAGTCCACCTTTAATAAAATTATACATCACCACCAAGTGTGTCCTCTGTGGGCCTGAACAGACTAGCATATACAATCAGTTTACAGGTAGGAGCAAAAACAATTTCAGAGTGAACATATTGAAGATCGATTTCTGTTGCACAAAAGTCTTCACAAACTATGCTCCTCTTGCAGAAGCTGCCCAACTGGTATAGCTGTTCACAGTGTTTGCCTGAGCAGATCCCATCCTGCCACTGAGCCTAGGTCACAGGAGAAACAGTAATGAACCTGCTTCTGGATAAAGAGCAGTAAGGAAGGAAAAGGTGAAATAAAGAAATCAGAAGCCACTGACTCCCTCAGATAAAATTCTGCAACAGTCTAGCATTTCCATAGAATGACCAGACAGGTGAAAAAAGGAAAGCATAAGAGAACTAGGCAAATTTCAGTAAGGATGGTCAGGGCCACTGGGATAAATTAGTATCTTTTCCAAGGACCTTTCTGAAATCAAGTCACTTTTCCTTCTTTCATTCAGGATTTATACATTGCAGTCCCTAAATCAGATCAATGGGATCCCTGACTGTGTGTTTCTGAGCAGGCTCCCTTCACCCCTCTCCTTGGCTGCTATGGCTTTAGCTGTGAGGCTTGGCAGTACTCCACAGCTTTGTCCCAGTGTTCTGGCGGCTGTTCTTCAGCATATGGTCTACTTATTTTTCCCCAGCTGTTACTCAGCCATGAGACCATGCTCTCTCCTAACTACAGACCTTTGTTCAGAAACTGGGAATCAATTTTCTCCTTATTAAAGGGGCACGAGGTGCAGAGGGGAAGTGATCAGGTATTTGAATCAACCTTACACGTCTGAGCTAAGTGCTGATACAGAAGCTTCCTTTCATTGAATAGTCTACCAAGCATTCACAGCACAATTCAGTCTTTGGTGTGGAGCACTGTTTAGGAGTGTGCAGCAATCAACCTTCCCCCAGCCACTCTCCTAATTTTCCAACTCATTTATCCTTCACAGTCTCCTTCCCCCAGATCCTTGATTGCTCTGGAGGCCCCAGTGATTCTTAAGGAGCTTAGATTCCTTAGGGACTAAATTGTGTGGTGCCTATGCCAAAATCTGTGCTTATATAAAGTAAAGGAACCTTTTGTGTCTTTCAGTAGTAGGCAAGGCCAAATGACCAGAAATAAAAAACTGACTCACCTATTCATAATTGTGGAGGTGCGATTTGACTAACCAGTTAAGCTAAAGACATACAGCAGGAAACATAAGAGACCTTACCTAAGAATTGCATTAAGTACTCTGCAAATAAGAGCAAGATAGTTAACATGCATAAGATCATTTGACAGATGGAAAAGGTACACTGAAAAACTCAGCACTAGTCCATGCCTCACAAAGCCAATGGAGCAAAACTCCAACGAAGAAAAGACTGCAAGTGAGTTAGAAGGAGAAAAAGTTGTTGTAGGAGTGAAATCAGATTAAGTCTGGAGTAACGGTAATTTTTACAAATTCCCATTAGAAACTGGTCACCTACATGAAACAGACAGATTTCATGACTCGCTCACACAGTAGCTTGCTACCAAATGAGAAAGACTCATAGCTTATAGAATTGTTGGAAACTTCCTTCAACTGAGAACCTTGTTGCTTGTTTTCAATTCCTTCTAAATGAAATAAACCAAAATATTATCAAGCACCAATAGCCAGATAAAAAAGGGGGAATTTTTCACATAGACGAACTGGGAGTTGAACTGGGGAAGACAAACTACAAACAACAGACTAAATTTCCTCCTTTCTTATCCATATAGCCAGAAAACAGAAGGATCTGAAGTATGACAAACATAAAAAAGAGACATTTTCATTTAGCACAGTATGTGGGATTTTTTCATTGTCTGGGACACTGCTATAAGCATAATAGCATCAAAGTCTGCCCAAATAATAGATTTATGAACATAAAAGTGCAAGGGAAATGGATCAAAAGCATCACAATCAGTTCAGATGTAGATGGAGTAAACTTTTACTTCCATATTTAAGATTTTCACATGGAAACCTTTCTGTTCGTATGTGGCAGAGGATGAATAGACGTCAAAGGAAAAGCCCCTAGTATCTCCCTGCAACTGCATCTGAGGTGAGCCAAAATATAACAGTACAATAGCTTTTCTAGCATTTATTATATTGATTATTATCCAAAAACTGTTCCCACTTTTGCTACTGTTTCTTCAGTAACAGTCAGGAAGATAGTGGCAGCCATTTACGGGTCCATGACTTTGAATCTGCTTCTTCATTCTCCCACAGATTCACCTCCAGTAGATCCACAGTATCTTGCCCAGCATAACTTCCAGATCATCGGGTCACGTATGGACTACTTCTTCTTCCTTTCTCCTCCTGCTATGGGAGTCACCAGTGTTGATCCCAGATCTTCATTTGAAAGAGAGGGCAACCCCAAAGTTTGCAGGTGATGGTACATGGAACTGTAAGGAGAGACTGCTCAAACTCCTGGTGGATGGTCAGCTGCCAGACTTGCCCATTGCTGTGGTTTTCAAGATCACAAAACCCCATATTTCTTTTGTCCTGAAATACATTGGACTTGTGCAAAGAGTTTGACACTGTCTCACATGACATCCTTGCCTCTAAATTGAAGAGACACCAATTTGATAGATGGATCACTTGGTGGATAAAGAACTGGCTGGATGGCCAAACGCAAAGAGTTGTGCTCAATGGCTCAATGTCCAGCTGGAGACCAGTAACAAGTGGTGTCCCTCAAGGATCGGTGTTGGGACCAGTCATGTTCAAAATCTGTGTTGGTGACATGGACATTGGGATTGAGTGCACCCTCAGCAAGTTCACTGATGACAACAAGCTGGGTGGTTTGGTCGATATGCTGGAGGGAAGGAATGCCATCCAGAAGGACCTTGACACACTTGTGAGGTGGGCTGATGCCAACCTGATGAAGTTTAACCATGACAAGTGCAAGGTCCTACATCTGTGTCAGAGAAATCCCAGGCACAGCTACAGGTTGGGCAGAGAAGAGATCCAGAGCAGCCCTGTGGAGAAGGACTTGAGGGTGATGGTTGATGGAAAAATGAACATGAGCTGGCTTCAGTGTGCACTTACAGCCCAGAAAGCCAACTGTATCCTGGGCTGCATCAAAAATAGCGTGACCAGCAGGTCGAGGGAGGTGATCCTGTCCCTCTACTCTGTTCTTGTGAGACCTCACTTGGAGTATTGTGTGCAATCCTGGTGTCTTCAACATAAAAAGGACATGGAAGTGTTGGAACAAGTTGAGAGGAGGGCCACGAGGATGATGAGGGGACTGAAGCACCTCCTGTATGAAGATAGGCTGAGAAAGTTGGGGCTGCTCGGCCTGGAGAAGAGAAGGCTGCATGGAGACCTCATAGGACAAGGGGTAATGGGTTAAAACTTAAACAGGGGAAGTTTCGATTGGATATACGGAGGAAGCTCTTTACTGTAAGAGTGGTGAAGCACTGGAATGGGCTGCCCAAGGATGTTGTGAATGCTCCATCCTGGGGAGTGTTCAGGGCCAGGTTGGACAGAGCCTTGGATGACATGGTTTAAATGTGAGGTGTTCCTGCCCATGGCAGGGGGGTTGTAACTAGATGATTTTAAGGTCCTTTCCAATTCTTAACGATTCTATGATTCTAAATTGAAGCCCGATTCTTAATTGAAGCCCCTTGATCATCCACACACATTTGTGTACTTTCACTAAATATACGCATTAGCATAACAATAGGCTTTTCATTGAGAGTACAAAGAGATAAAACAAAAATGCCAAGATAGAAGAGCAACACAGACATATGCGAAGCTGCAGTGAATGAAGTTGCAATAACTCCAGAGCTGAGTGCATGTACTGAAAGGACTCCTCACTCTAGTTTTCATTATTACAAGACAGCAAGGCCACAGTAGTCAGTGACCAGTAGAAGGTCAGCGGGGAGGAAAGAAATCTTCTCCTTGCAGTATTGGATTAAGAACCATATGGGGTCATGACTCAATAGATAAGGGGCTCCTACTGAAAAGTGTGCTGGCCTTTTCGGAGATGCCTTGAAGAGCTTGGCAGGATGCACAGTGACAAATTTTGTCTAAGCCCCACATTCCTGAATTAGGAATCTTGGCACATAGAACAACTCAAAACATTTTGTAAAGAAACACTGTGTGGGAATAAATGGCAACAGTTACCTTTAATCATGAAGTCTTTTTTCTGTTGTACTCCCCATTTTGTTTTTTTCCCCTCCTTTGGCTTATTTGTTACCCATCTCCTTCTAGATGTTCCACTTGGGAACTCAGGCTTCCAGCTCAGCTTTCTAAATAAGATGGCACAGATACAACACTTAGAGATGTTCTTATGTGTTCAATATTTGTCTTTCCTTCAGAGGTGGCCAGAGTGATTCACATGCTCTACCTAAAAGTATCATCATGACTGACTTAACAAGTGCTCTGGTCAGCAACTACCAACCCCAAAGAGATTTTTTTTTTGTGCTGAGATCGTCTGCTGTTCAGATATGAAGCAGACCATCTGAAATGAGGATTCAAATGGGAACCACCTGTCGTGGTTTAAGCAAATATGTCAATATTTAATGGGCAGGCAGGCAGACATTTAAGGGGATGTGAATAGCGGGGGAAGATTTGGGGTAAACCTCAAATAAGAATGGATTTCACCCACTATAAAGTCATATCCATAGGAACCACTGAGATTTCTTCCCCTGTGTACTTTGTTTTGGCTCCATTCCTTTGCAAACACAATTAAATCTAACTACTCAAAGTGGACCAAGACTGTGGAAGTCTCACTGAAACTAGTCAGCACTCTCTCAAGTAACTCCACTAGCCTCAGCGAATCTTTTGCAGGCACAGGTGTTTGCTAGCAAGAGAAGAGATTTCAAAATCAAGGCTCCTCTTATAGAAAAACAGTCTGCTGCAAGGATTATTAGAATCCCTGCACTGAGGATACAGTACAACACTGGACCCTAGAATGTCTGTTTTAGTTATAGAAACAACAAATATACAAGTCTGCAGGAGACACGTGAACCAACGCAGAGGTTCTTTTCACTCTTTCAAATTAAACCATTGTATCTATCTTTGATAATGGCTAAAACTCAGACTCCTATAAGTAGAATTTTGGGGCATATTTCCTAATTTCTCCTTTGTAAGATAATAAATTAAATCTATTTTCACATCTCTATAACCTTTTCCCTGTCCTATTCAGAAATCCCGATAGTAAACATAGAGAAACCATCTAGAATTCAGCTCCAAGTCCAGAGAAGTCCATCACTTTTGTGAGTCCCATAGTTCTAATGGAGTATTAAAAGTCAGGATAGGAGTACAAATTCAGCAATATTGCTTCCTTTCATTCTCTACTTATAACTGGAGTTTGCCATGGCCAGTCTATTTTTTAAGGTTCATTGCTAGGGATATACTACATTAGGCATTTCTGACTTATAGCCTTGCTTTACTGTGCACTATAGTAAGTTGCTACTAAAGCAGTTTCCTACATCAGTTCTACTAGTCCAACCCAGTCCCTCAGGCTTTAATGCTACTCTCTAAAGGCCACATTGCTCAGGCTCCTCTGGAGAAACTTCACTTAACAGATTGCTTCTCAGTTTTATCAGAATGAGTGTAAGTAGAGACTATCTCAACTCAGCAGCCTCGCTGCTCCTTAAAGGACTGAATTATCTCTGTTCACTGTGTCAGCAGACTGAGAGATAGCAGCCCTGAGAAAACGAGTCCATCTCAGTATAAGCATTTTCCATGAACTCTGGGTTCCTTGTATTTTGAATTAAATTAAAATACACTGATTGATACTGGCATACTGGAAAAAATCAATATTTGACCCAAATCTCTTCAACAGTAACACATTGAAGTGTTACAGTGGTTTCCTCTGGAGAGCAAAGATTAGATTTCATATTCATTCAGTCCAGAAACTATGATATTAATGGAATATAAATGTTAAGAGTGGAACCACAAATAATAGGTTGATCAGAAATAAAGTTGCTTCAGTTCATGTCCCTGCTTTCCATCAGATGTTAAGGTCTGAGAGTACGTAACCACAAACCAACAAGCATGGAGTGCAGTGCAACTAAACAAAGACTTATTTTAAGTTAGGAGAAGGAGAAGATACAGGCGTAGGAGTACTTCTTGTGCTAAACATGCAAAACAAGTAAACTAGTATAGAAAGATCCCTTTCTAGGCGCCAATTTTGATGAAAATACAAGAGGAAGGAAACACATCGCAGCAGAGAGAAGAGGAAGGCACAGGAGACCATAGTGTAAAGAAGAGACAAAAAATTTTGTCCATCAATAAGGCTCTACAAAATTCCTCCACCCCCTTTGCCTAGCTGTTTATACTGGTTTGCTTCATCTTCGTTAGCGGTTATCTTCCTTTTCCTGGTGCCACTCTTATTTTGTCTCTTCCTCCCTGTTTTCTGTCACTGCCATAGTGCACAGCCTAACAAATTCTGCTTCCTGACTTCTGGAGCATATGTTTTAATGCCTTCATTTTTGAGCATTCAAAAAAGGAGGTTAAGTTCAGGGCATGGAGTTTTGAGTATTCAACCTGACTGGAAGGCATTCACAGAGCACGTGACATATCTACAATTTACGTCCTTTCTCTGCCTGATTTAGTCTCTCTCTCTCTGAAGCTTGAAATATATTTACTTACACCGATAGGACAGTTTTGATAGAAGATAGTGAGGGAAGCATAGCCTGCAATAGCAGCAGGTGCATAATCAGGGCACTTATTTTGCCTGATGTGCATAACTAACTAAACCCAGAGACCAAGTCAGTCCCACTCAGCACTTCTTTTCTCACAAGTTCAATTATTTTAATTTTGATTTAGATAAAAAACAGAATTTCCTTTAAAAAAATAAAATTGAAATATGGATGTTCACAGCTCTATTCACAGGAGGAACAGAAGGGTAAATTGATGGCTACTTTTTAGATTCTCATCTGTTGCAGAAATTATTAGTACAGATATTGTAGCCCCAATACATTTTTTTCCCCTAAAAATCCTCTGGGACTGGCTGGCATGCTGGAGAATTGAGAATATCTGCCAATTTTAAAGCGTGAAAATAGTCTTCAAGTAATATTCTATCACACCGTTTTTGATATCAGAATTACTTAACTAAATTTAAGTAACTGCTTTACAAATGATTAGTAAACTTTTCTAACATAATTAACTAAAATCAACTTTCTCAAAAAGTCTAAGTAAGTTCTTCACAGTGGATATAGGCAGACATCTTGTGAACTCCTACCCAGGCTGCTTCACTGATGATTTCCACAGAATCTACAAACTTCGTAGGTGTTATTGCATATAAATAGTAATATATTTGATATTATATAGCATATCAATTACTACACATATATAGTATGTTAATATATAAGGCCAGGTTGGACACAGCCTTGGGTGATATGGTTTAGTGGGAGGTGTCCCTGCTCATGGCAGGGGGGTTGGAACTAGATGATCTTAAGGCCCTTTCCAACCCTAACTATTCTATGATTCTATAAGTATGTATATTTATAACCTATATATCTTCTAAAACATTAAATATGCACAGGAACATATGCTGTGCTTGAGAACCATCTTATCTGCAGTATCATTCAACACCCATTAGTTTGAGTTCCTCATAAAATGTATCACTGAAAATTCCTTTTTTTCATAGCATGTTTGTCACACAAGAACTATTATTCATTTCCTTTTCTTTAGGATTCAAAGCCTTGCTATGCTGTGATCTCTTATGCGAGCTTGGGCAAGTCATCTCGTCTCTCTGCACCAATGTAAAAGGAGGAGAACAACACTTACCTTCCTAAGCAAACCACTTGATCCAACTCAGTAAAGCAGTCTACAATGACAGGAAACCGAAAGCCATTAACACTGAAAAATAAACAAGCAAATTCTACCTAAATATTCATTTCCTTTCAGGAGAGCTGTTCCTCATTCTTTCAGATTTTGGGCTTTATTGTAGTGCAACCTTTGAAAAACCTCTCAGATTGTTTTCAAAAAAACCCTGAAGGTTTCCCTTCTCTGCTGCAGGGCTAACCCTGAGTTCTAACTGCTTCTTCACATTGTTCTGTCACCCTGTCATTTGCAACTCCTAATTACAGAAGGCCTAGTGCCTTGGCACAAAAGTGCTGTCAGTGAATAGATCCCACCAATATGCTTAAGTGCATCGGTACAGCACAGCCAAAGTAGCAGCATCCTGTAGGACCGCATTCAGCATTTTTTAATAATGCATGAACCCTAGAAGCTCAGGATGCGATTGATAACAGGAATGCCTTTATTGGCTTTCCAAAGGCACTTCTGCACTTGCATAACGGCTTAAATATGTTCCAATCTGCAAATAGAAAGCAAACAGAAATTTTAGCTTATGCAAGAGGTGAGGTGACTACTTCTTCTCCATCTTTTTGTTTATAATTTTACCAACACAAAACAACAGATGTTTTGGTGCAAAGGACTTTAACAACAAAAAAAAAGTCCTTTGCTTCAGTTGTTGTAAAGCAGAATGATTTGGGAAGGTGAAATTCCCACTACAGTCTCTGAAGGGCATTTAAATATCATTTAGATATGTACAAGGTTAGACCTTTAATGCAGGCATGCACACATGTTAAGTGAAACAGGAATTTAGCCAGTGTGAGAGCTCAGTCCTGAGAGTGTGCAGAATGAGCATCAAAAGGAAATTGAACTAAATAGAGCTGAAACCTATGGACAGCTGCACAGGGTTTTTTGTTTTAACTTAGATATATGGATTTTTTATTTAATGTGATATACCCAAATTTGTTGAGGATCACTGCCTTATAATGTCAATGACCACTTGAGACATTACATAGTTTTCCTATTTGATCAGAGAATGGTCCGTTCTACTATAGGCTCCTGCTTCTGCCAGTAACAGATGCATCACAGAAAGGGGGGCAGCCCAAAATCACTAAAGTGTAGAATAAAACCTCATTTGAGCTTTTATGCCTTTCACAGCCTGCTCCTTAATGAAATTCACACCCATTATATTGAAGACTTCCTGATTATTTAGAATGTAGTGGGGATTTCTGTATGGGTTTTTTTTTAAATTTTTTTTGGTTTTGTTTGGTTGTTGGTTTGGGGGTTTTTTTGTTTGTTTTTTTTTTTTTTCTTTTTAGTGTGGAAGCAAATAGCAATAAAACTCCAGCTAAATTTTTGTTGTGACTAAAACTCTCCTCTAAAAAGTGCATTGCCCAGCTTTCTTGTTTTTCTGAAAGCCTTCATTCTTTAGGTCACTGCTGATTCTGATACTTCACAAGTAATGAGTCATCAGGAACCTACTATTAGTCTATCTGGGTGAGAAATGACATCCTCTGTCCCTTGACAACTTCAGGATTTCAAGAACTGCTCTACATTTTAGGGATGATATGGAGTTCTTTATTTTTAGCTTATTTTCCTATGTACTTCTCCATAGCTGACGGGACAGTGATTTAAGGGGATCACAAACTGAAAAAAGAGGGACACCAACACTTTGTGTCTTCAAGGAGACCTGGAACACCTGCTATGAGCACAGCTCAGTATTCACACAATGTGATGCTATTGTGAATGAAAGAGAGCACAAAAAATCCTACTTGCGTGTTTGAAACATTAAGGTATCAATGAAGTGTAAAAAACTCTGACGCAATGATATTGCAAATACCACTTGTATTATTTTTGTGCAATGTCCATTTTTCAATATTCCTACAGTGCTGTTGTATTTGCAGCAACAGACAATGCAATTGCCTCTTCAGGAGTTTCTCAGCAAAATCACATACTAATAGCACAAGGTCATTCAGATTCTTTGCAAATGTATTCTTCACCAAGGGCAACTGCTACTAGAAGCAACCCCCCAGGTTGTTAAAACAGCAGTTCATCCCTTATGGCATGCTAGAAGCAAAGACATTTTGGGGAATGAAAAAACCCAGGCATCCTTATTACATTTGCTTTTATCAAAATCACAAGTCTTTATGCTTCTAACAGAAATGTTTTAATTTCATTAAAGGAATTACATTTAATGTTGCATATTTATCAGCTGCATATAAAGGCAAAAGATGCAATATGGTTTTATATCCGTATCAAATAATACGGAAGATACAAAACACCTGTTATGAGTGTAGCTCAGCATTAAGTTCTCAAAAGGAGTTAAACTATGCACAGATCACTTTGAAGAGTCTGAATGAACACTTGCCAAAAATGTAAAGTGTGCAGTATTTTCACTGGTAAGAAAGGGTTTTTACAAGGAAAAAAAAATAAATAATGTTCAATGCTATAACCTACATAATTAGAGAAAACAAAGGAAAAGACATTTGAATTCTTTTCAATTTGTGGGTTCTTTTACTTAGGGCTTTGTATTTGTCCTGGGTTCAGCAG
This sequence comes from Psilopsiagon aymara, assembly GCA_024733675.1. Classification (NCBI taxonomy): domain Eukaryota; kingdom Metazoa; phylum Chordata; class Aves; order Psittaciformes; family Psittacidae; genus Psilopsiagon; species Psilopsiagon aymara. The sequence continues at coordinate 12,466 of JANRGW010011485.1, read as the reverse complement.
TAGCAGTCATTTTTCTCCTTCTTAGTAGCTGGTGCAGTGCTGTGTTTTTGACTTTCAGCCTGGGAACAGCACTGATAACATCAGTGCTCTGCCAGGAAGGAGGGGAAGCTGGGAGGAAGCAGAGATAGGACACCTGACCCAAACCAACCAAAGACGTATTCCATACCACAGCATGGCATGCCCAGGACGTAAAAACTGGGAGCAGGGACCAGGAAGGGCTAGATCACTGCTGGGTTGGGTATTGGTTGGAAGGTGGTGAGCGACTGTATTCTCTTCCCTTGTTATTTCCCTTATCATCATTATTATTGTTGGTAGCAGCAGTGGTTTGTGTTATACCTTAGTTACTGGACTGCTTTTATCTCAATCTCCCCATCCCCTCAGAAACAGGGGGAAGAAAGAGTGGGGAGTGAGTGAACTGCGTGAGTTACAGCTGAGCTTAAACCACAACAGTATTGCAAGTACTTAAATGCAAATGCAGGTATGATCTTTTTAGTTGACTGTATTTCATATCATGAAAATATGAGCACATGAAATAAAAGTACTGCCATGGCTGATCTGTGATACTTTAGGCAGAGCTGGTGTGGGATGGCACCTGGGTTTTTATTTTGATGTTGGGGACAGAGTGGCTAAAGGAAGACAGGAAGCCTGAAACAACCAAAGTTAGAAGGGTTATAAGCATTGTTCTAACTCTTAACAATTACCTATGAAGCCCACTGAAGATCGTCTCCTACCAGCCCCAGCCTCATGGCAAGAGTTTTTCTCTTGCTGTGACTCTGCTTGTATTGCCTGCTCTGGATAAAACAAATCCACACAATCTATGCTTTTTTGCAGACATTTAAAACCCCCACATATTACATTGTTGTATTTCAAAGAATTCTGAAGAATTTAATTTAAAGAAAAATTCAACACCTTTTTTCCCACCAATGGCACCTCTACTTGTGCTCTACTTGCACTGTAATCAATGACAGCTCTCCACAACTTCAGATTCCCACCCACATCTCTTACTGCAGAAGCTGAAATCTTTACAATGGGTGTGACAAGGGACTGAGACAAAAGAAACATCATTCTGCATGCATTACCTTGAAGAGTTAAGTTTTACCCTTATTTCTTACAGAGTTTCTGTGCTACACTGTCAGGGTACAATTACAGAAGTCCCTTAAATCAGACTTCTCCCAGGTGATTGTATGCTCCTCATTTTATGGCCTCTACACGGTCCATAGAATCTGTTCTAAAGATAAGGTAAGTATTCTGGGTTGATCCTCATAGTCCATGAGATCTTTGCTACCAGCTCACACAAATAATGAAAACAAATTATGAAATTTTATTATGAATATAGATTATGAAAGAAACACCTCTTATCTTGTTTTAAGCATGTTTGGAAATCTTGGAAATAGTCTTCCTTTATTTTAGTTCTTCCATCTGTAAGAGGGATAATGACAGCCTTTAACACAAGAACAAGCTGAAGTTAAATTAATAGACAGTAGGCAAGAGTATCACAGAAAGTATTTCTACGCTGACAAGGTCAGTATTTCCACACTCAGGATTAAGTTTGAATCTTGCAAAGGAAGCAAAAGGGAGGGCCACGTCTCAAACAAAGGAAACTGAAGTAAATATCAAATTATACTCTTTTTTTGGGGGGTACCAACCATTCAAGGTGTTAAATTAGGCAATGACTGTGACAGAAATTATGTTTATTGATATTCATTGTCCCATGCTCATCATGCTTTGGTCATGGAACTGAACCATTTTTGAATCAATAGGTATAAATATATTCCACCAGAACATGAATAATGCCAGCATAAAGGAAAATTGATAGATTGGGCTTTTGTACTCCATTGAATAGGTAAAATACAGTAATGCAAATAGAAGTACAATAGTGTAATTTTGTGGAAAATGAAACTTTATAGTTTAGACCCTCAAAAGCACTTTAGTTCCTACTTCTCATTGAAATAATTTTGCAGGGATTTTGCATCCGAACAACTTAAAAATTTTATGCCTTTAAATTTTTGTTGCTGCTTTGCATTTTATTTTTGAATGAGTGACTCAGACTGTCAGGCAGTAAGACCAGATATGAGAGGGAATCTACTATTTTTCAATATGCCATGAAATCAACATGTAGCCAAGTATCTTTTCATATTGGCCACGAATTTTGTTTTTGTTTATCATAACCTTTCTGAAAGAGCAGAGGGAAAAGGAAAGCAAATGGAAGATCCAGTAAAATGACTACCTTGAACACACAATAATCTGGTAAATAAATGCCAAATATCTTAAGAAGACTGAGGGAATTAATCCTCTCCCACCCTGTGACAACCAAGTTATTTCATAAAGGATGGTATTTCATAGATATCCAAGAAATAAAAATAGCACCTATTGTAAAATTATCTACCTCTGTTACTTTTACTGGTGATTTTACTGGCTACACATTTCAACAAAATGGGTATAATACATCAAAAAATATTTTAAAAATCAAATTTAATAGAATAATAGAATGGTTTGGATTGGAAGAGACCTTAAAGCTCATCTAGTTTCAATCCCCTTGCCACAGGCAGGGACACCTTCCACCCGACTGGGTTGCTCAAAGCCCTGTCCAACCTGGCCTTGAACCCTTCCAGGGATCGGGCAGCCACAGCTTCTCTGGGCAATCTGTGCCGATGTCTCACCACCCTCACAGGAAAGAACTTCATCCTAATATCTAACTTTAATCTCCCCTCTTTCTGTTTAAAGCCATTCCTCCTTGTCCTACCACTACATGCCCTTGTACAAAGTCCCTCTCCAGGTTTCTTGCAGTCCCCCTTCAGGTACCGGAAAGTTGTCCTTAAAGGTCTCCCCCAAGCCTTCTTTTCTCCAGGCCGAATTAGCCCAACTCTCTCTGCCTGTCTTCATAGGAGAGGTGCTCCAGCCCTCTGATCATCTTTGTGGCCCTCCTCTGGACTCATATCTCTCCTTTCTTCTCTACCTTTTTGCCATTTGTCAATGTTTGGTTATTTTAACAACGACTCACATCAATAGTTGAGGGTCTTTCAATCTTCAATCTTCAAGTCTCCCAACATCCTAAGAGATAGAACTATTTCCATTTCATAGACTGGCAACAAAATACATTGAGAAGACTAGAGGGACAAAGTCTTTAGGTGCCTTACCACTCATGGAAAATTAGAGACCAAAGTTTGTCATAAGGCTCCTAAACAATGCATGGAAGGAACATCGGTTTTGATCCCACCCTGGGATTTCTTGGGTCAACGTTCTAGTCAGCAGTTATTTCATGCTAGCTGATGCTGCAGAGGTGTACTGACCCCCACCAGTATTTAAGGATGAACAAATGATATTCTTTCTCTCTCCCTGACTGCATGTCACTCCCCTTACCTTCTTCTGGAGCAAAATCAGCCTTTTCTCCAAAACACAGCTGGAAGAGAGTTGTAGTGCAGCTTCTGCCCCTCTTTATCCAATCAGCAGTTTAAACAGCTTATGGGAACACACTTTCAGTTCCTTTCTCTAATTGTGAGAAACTTGCAGTTCCCACATAAGTTCTTCTACTACAGAGTTGTGATATATGATGTTTGTAGCGCTGTCTGTGAAAGCTGCATTATTTTGATTTGCTAAATATAGCAGGAGATAGTAAGTATGAGCAGGGCTGTTTAAGTGCTCTCATAGGAGGAAAAGCTGTAAGCCACTGTCTGCTCCTCTGAATACTTAATATGAGAAACTTAAACATTCATTGAATTCAGATAATATTTACTTAAGCCACTAGTCAATATTTTTCTCATTAAGGATAGCAGGATTTGACCCATTCTACAATCAATCCAGTGGCACCATGTAAATAACAGTTTTTTAAATCACATCTTTCATACAGAAGGATTCCTTAAGCAAATGGAATGAAATTTACAGATGCAGCACACATAATATTTAGATGTAGTATTAGCTCCATCAGAAAGAAAAAATCCTGAAAGTTAACAAAAAATGATTGATGCTCCCTGACTGGAAGTGCCTGTAATTTTTTGTAAGATAGCAATATGGAATGTATTAACTCTGTGAACACCAGTGTCTCCTTAGAACCACTGTTGCTATTCTAACCACATTATCAACCTCACACATGCTTACCTCAGGGATGTTTAGCCATCCATAATTGACTTTTGCACAAAAACAAAGCTGCAGGCAAGTTTTAATCCTTTTGGGCCTACCCTCTCACTAAAATAAATAAGTATCTAAGAGAATTGTAACTAGATCGAATATAAAATCATAGGGCGGGGTGAACCTGTTTAGTCTTTTTCAATTTTATATTTCTCAAAATTGTAATAATTAGAATGTCTGGAAGAGAAAACCCTCTTTGCCTGGAAAATGTTACAAACAGAGAACTCAGCATTTCTACCTCCAATAACAGCATTTCTGTAATTGTGTTTTAACCATGTCAGGTGGAGTTAAAAAAGCCTCATTGTTGTACTGATAATACACTAAACATCAGCTGATAAGGTTAATGCCACATAGTGCTGATTGCACAGAAGCTCTAGGTGAGATGAATCTTACTTAATATAGTAGATGGTGTCATGGTTTAACCCCAGCCAGCAGCTCAGACCCACACAGCCACTTGCTCACTCCCTCCCATTGGGATGGGGGAGAGAATCTGAAGGGTAAAAGTGATGAAACTTGTGGTTTGAGATAAAGACAGTTTAATGGGCAAAGCAAAAGTTTTACCCATGTTTTGCATGCAAGCAAAGCAAAACAAGGAATTCATTTCACTACTGCCCACCAGCAGGCAGGTGTTCAGCCATCTCCAGGAAAGCAGGGGTCCATCATGTATAATAGTGACTTTGGGAAGACAAATGCCATCACTCCAAACATCTCTCCCTTCCTTCTTCTTCCCCCTTCTTTGTACACTGAGCATGGCATCATATGGTCTGGGATATCCCTCATGTCAGTTGGGGTCATCTGTCTGGCTGTGTCCTCTCCCAGCTCCCAGCATCTGCAGCCTGCTCACTGGTGGTGTGAGGAGCTGAAAATGCCTTGACCCTGTGTAAGCACTGCTCAGCAGTAATGAAAACATCCCATCTTATCACTGTTTCAGGCACATATCCAAAGCATAGCCCCATACTAGTAACTATGAAGAAAAATAACTATCCCAGCCAAAAGCATCAGAGGTGGCTAAGACTAGATTTCAATACATCACTTAACCTGGTGCTACAAGGGAAAGAAAGCAGTCTTGCACTACTTTTACTGACAACCCCTCATTCCTGCTTCTGCACTGATTTGTCTCTTGTTCTGGTATCAACATTTGTACATCTCTGTGGTAAATTGTTTCAAAGTGCTGATGCGGCTGAAAAGTAGCTAATTTTCCCTCAGGTGAGTTTTAACTCAGATCCGCTCACCACACGGTTCATCTTGCACTTTGTAATGAATGAATGAAGAGGGAGGAAGGCTTTAGGACTCCTTTTTGGACAACAGGGCCAGCTTCCACTGAGAATTCATCTTCGTCTTTAGACAGGTGGAATGAAGCATGTTCTGGAGTTGCATCCCTTTTCTTCAATGATAACAAAAGAAGCTCAGAAAACTAGCTTAAACTTTAATTTCTAATTGCAGATAGTTGAAGTGAGAGGGATATCATCCACAAGCACAGCAGTTCATACTAGGATAAAAATTTAATTCAAAGCATTACATTAAGAGCAAACATCTTATGTCAGGTCAATTATCTCAAGTGCAGGTAAATGCCATGAGTGTTAGGCAGTGTTGTCTGATAGATCAGAAGGTCAGACACTTAAGATAAAATCGTTTCTCCATAAAAATGAACAGCAAACTTCTCTAATGACTTACAGTACATAAGAATTTTATCCTAGTGTCCTATGTTTGATTCCGCTTTTATCCATTGCTTGGATCTTAACAAATTCATGCATATTTCTCTTCTTTCTTTAGTTGTAAACTGGTCATTACTGAGATTGTATTTGTAAAATGTTTTCTTGTAGTACGTACGAAAGAATTATTACGGTTAAGTATATTACTATCTACTGACAAGTCATCTGCTGTGCTATGACAGCAATTACAGAAAATTGTATATATATGCATATAAATGTAAATTTAAATGAGAAGATTGGGGGGGGGGAAACCTGAGTGCTTTCCTTCATTCACCCTTTCATATATAAAACTTTGTATAAAGGCTTTTGCAAACTGTTCTCTGACCTATGTTAAGAAACCTATTCCCTGGAGGAAAAAGAAAAAAGAAACACTTCAGGCGGGCCATAAGCTTACCCAGGTATATGCATAACTTTCATCGCGACAGTCAAGTAACTGTGGTCTAACTGAATATATTTGTGGAAATAAACGGCAGGTGTTTACCAATGATGTTCTACACTCAAAGACATACATAGGAAGATGTTTTAATTTCTAAATACAGCATTTTCAGATGTCCTTAGCAGCTATAATATTTTTAAGCAAATGTGTGCGTGTAGGCCCAGTGTTGTAAAAAGCAACAATCATGGTATAAAAGCCTATGAAGAGTTCATAGGTACCACGTGCTTTTCTCATTTAGCCCTGAAAATCTACTGAGATGACAATGAGTAAAAGACCTTTGAACTAGGTAAATTAAAGTACTACTGTTGCTTTGCAGAATGAAGGATGATTTTGCTTTATCGTTAGTATACTGCAGTCACAGGCAGTGTTAGAGCAACTGAGTAGTACTGGGAGAGGGAACAAAATACTGGTCCCACAGGAAGTCCATAACAAAATTCTACTTCCCTTCAAGGAATTCAGATACTACTCAAAGCATGACAGAAGTGGGTCACAGATTTTAGTATTTGAGGCTGCAGGTGACTGAAACTAAGATGGAAGCTGTAAGAAGGGCAATAACAACTAAACCATAGTTCAGATAGAAATCTAAAGGATGGGGTAATGTATGAGAAATCCAAGAAGTCAAACTGTAGAAAAAGAGGTCAAAAACTTGTATCCTGTGAGTAGAGAAATCCATAAGGCTGTCAGCTCTAATAAAACATACACCTTTAATATGTACCTGTATCTGCCAGAAAAGTCGTAAAAGTACAAAGCTCGGACTGATATGCATGTTACAAGAAAATCCATGTTTCTCACAGATTGTAGTGATGAGAATCTCAAATAACCATATTTGATGAATGAAACTACGACAGCATCCTTGTGAAATACATATTCACATATACCCTAACTTCTTTCATCAAAATAACTGCAGGATCATAGAATGGTTGAGGTTGGACAGGACCTCTGGAGGTCACATGGTCCAATCTTCCTGCTCACAAAGGATCACCTAGAGCCTAGGACCATGTCTATAGTTTTTGAGTATCTCCAGGGGTGGAATAGGGAATTAAATACCACAACTCCAGAACTTGTTCCTTCTCTACAAATACACTTGGTTGTCATTCAACAGAAGGAAGAGGAAGACTTCTGAAATTTCCTCAAATTCTCTTTATAGTCCTCAGAAAAATACACAGTATACTAGACCACTATGTCAAATAGTGTTCAGACAAGTTATTTCTCTTATTAGGGGTACAGCATGCCATGGACCTGGCAAATGAGTGCTGTAGGACATGTGTAAGAAATGTGGGATTATCTCAGTCCAAACCCTTGTACAAAAATTAGATTATGTGTATTGAAACTCAAGGGATTGGAAACACAAGAAGTTGAGCCTGCATCAAACCAAATTCTTCAAAGAAATATAAAAAGCTGATACTACTAAAGATACTGCATTAAAGATAAAGACAGATAATTATTTGTCACCAGCATTTAATACATCAAGATTTTTTCTCACATATTTACATAGTTGCAGGCAACAGAAAATAATTTTTGCTCAGATTCTTAAAAGATGAATTACCCCTATCTCGGAGTACTATCTAGTATCACTAGACTAAAATTAGTAAGAGGTGGTCACCTCTTTTATTATAGTGTTTCTGTAGCAGGCCCAGAGCAGTTGCAGAGCTGAAATTTGTTTTCTTGTATATGAAACAATAAAAAACTTTTCACTTGATTTTAAATCATGTATAAAGTGGTATAACATTTTAACAATGTCAAATCAAACCACATAGACACTGGTTGTATGAGCTGTCATTCACTGGACTGCTGTTATTTAGGAATGAAAATGCAGAAGCAGCAATTCAGCTAAGTAACACATGATGTTCCTGGTTTGTGAACAGTATTTCAGGTTAGTGGGTTAGCAAATTAGGGCCATTTTCAACGTGAATTTTGAAACAACATCAGAAATGCATGGTGGTTGTAGCACACAGTGTTAAGTAGTGCAATGGAGTGGAGTACAAATTCTACTCAGCATTTTTCAGCAGATTAAGCCACGGTACAATAGCATCTCAAACATCATCTAGAGCAATCCACAAGGCTCCTTCAGTACCCTTTATTAAAGTCAGACTGCTGCCATGCCTGTCACTGTATTAATAACACTGAAACTGAGGACAGTATGGCATTGTCAGCATTTCATTCATTATGGAAATATACATTTTAATGAGCAAATATATGAGCAAGTTACACTTTCTTCCCTCTCCAAACCATCCCACATGAGTTATAACATTTATATTTTGATCTCACTGAGCCTGTTCTCCATGTAGGTTGTAAAATGTCTAGTCCACTTGGAACTTTCTATGTATGAATAAATAATTAAGTCTCTGTATGCTATAATGTATGTCTGTTAATGGCACCACAGATCTATCGATCGCAACCATCTATTTATAAACATGGCTTTCTATGTCAACATTTGTGTAAAAATTTTCAGTGGACAATGGCTGGCCAACTACTTAAGACAGAGTAAGGAGAAACTTGCAAGGAAAGACTGTCCTGCAATTTGCATAACTACAAGCTTCCCAAATTGGTTGCTTCCTGTCTCTGTTTCTCTCTCAAATTTCTGCCACATAGCATGATCAAGAGGTCTGGATCCCAGTTTTTCCATATGCTAGCCAGCCTTCATCAATTTGTTTGTGGGCTGGCTGCTGGCCTTCCCTTCCCTATGTCCTTTATTCCACTTCCAGCTGCCCTGAACAGTGATGAGTTAGTTACCAGTCTACACTGCAGTCAGTTTCCTGGCTCATTTGTGCTCCTACCAAAAAAAAAAAAAAAAAATAAAAAAAATCTTCTTCTGTTTGAAATTTTTATTACCCAGATCAATACTATCAATGTTCTGCATCTGTCTAGTCTCCACTCTCCAGAGCCAGCCAGTGTGGGGACCTGCTGGTCTCCTGGCAATTTATGTGAAGAGAGTGGTATTTTTCTCCCACACTAAGTTCATTTTAATTACTTCTCCTGAGATGCTAGGGGTGGCCTCGCTTCCCTTCACCAAGACTTGCTATCTCTGTCCTCCCATGTCTGCTTCATAAAATGACGCCTTCCAACTTTAGGCCCACTTTCCCCCCCCCCACAAGTAGTGAATGCTCTGTTAATCTTTAGGAGTGATCCTCCCAAGAAGGCTGTAACTTCTATTTTGAGGAAGATTTCAGTCTGGGTGGATGATTTTTATGACTGCAGTTAGGACTACTTCTAATCTGTCTTTGTTACCTCTTATTTGGTAGAAGGTCATGGAAGTTTAAATTCTGCACCTCCTTGTCAGAAATCACCTGCCTGAAGACTTTCAAATTGCCCATCCTGTTAGCAGAGATGACTCCCTGTTACTCTGGGTGCGTTCTGGGTTTACAAAAGCCTTCATATCCATCTCGGAATTTTCTGCTGATATTCCACATACTTGACAGACTCTATACAACTCCCTCCACACATTTGGAAAAGCTGCAGTTTTTGTAATTCCAATACAAAATTCTGCATAATAGCTGACAACAACTGAGAAATATAATTCTAGGCATTGAAACTAATATGATCAGTGTTTTTATCAGAGAAACTGCATACCTCGAAAACCAACTAAAAAGAATCTATGGTGCTATTACTCAAGATACTCTGGAACAAAATCTCCTCTTCTTCTCTTGGAGAGAATACTAACAAAGCTTACAAAAAATCCCCAATAAAAGTTCTTTAAGGGTTAAAGGTATGTCCTTTATTTCCAAGTATTTGGAGAGGGGGAAGAGAGGAGGGGTAAAAGAGTGCACTTTGAATATTTAAGTAGGAACTAAAAAGGGCTTCTATTGCTGTCCCAACAAACAGTAAACGAATCATTACAGATTAAATGAGTTTCAGTTGTGTTAAAGCACTGTCAAAATTACTTCCTGTAACACAAAAGCCAAATTCTGAAATTAGAGTTGTAATTTAATTGAGAATGGAGTATTGTTTTCCCTGGAAAAAAAAAAAAAAAAAACCCTACATTTTCAGTCTGCACTAAGGAAGGGCAGAAGTAAAATTTAAGTACCTACAAATAAACAGAAACCTGTTTGAAATAATGATCCTGGATTTGTATAAACACCAGTTTCTTCAAAATGGGGTCTGATTTTTCACAGCATCAGCTAATTCTGTGAATTATAACTCCTTTCTTACAAAGGTCATTTAAAAGAGAACCTGTTACTCTAACAAATTCATCTGCCATTAAAAAAAAAAGTTGTTAATATGCCAATAACATACTAGATATATTCTATAAGTTTTTGCCTGCTGTATTTTCAGATTAAATACAAGGCTATAAAAAGTAAATAGCTCATTTAATGCTCCGCTTTTCTTGCATAATCTTGATGAGATTTGAATTATATTTTAAGGAAACTCATTCAAAACCCTATAACTTCCTAAAAAATAATCAGTTCAATTTAATATCTAATAAAAGGCAGACCACTATTTCAAATTTAGCAGACTAAATCTACTGGACATCTGAATCTAATCCGTTACATTAAAATGGATAAACAGAAAAAACAAGTAATAATTTATGTGCATAACTTTAGGTAGCACAGTTTGAAAAAACAGCCTAAAAATCCATGTATAAGAATCAAAAAACCCTATCCAGCATGCATAAACCTTGGCTATCTCTGATAGATGACTATGATAAAATAAAGGCAGTAGGTCTAGGGTCAGGAGAATATTTTTGCCCTGAGCTGTCCACTACCTAACCAGAAGCCCAAGTGGTAGTTTGAGTACCAGGCAGACAATATTTTTCCATGTCAAGTGCAATGACACTGTACAGATATTCTCATATGCGTTGATCTCAGATTAGCAAGTAATTGATTTTGAGATGAAAAGGGGAAAATAACCTCCAGAGCAGCACAAGATCATTGTTTACTGAATGTCATAATGAGCTCAGGTAAACACAATTCAAAAAATTACTCTTCCAAAATCAACCAGAATCAATCTTCAAAATGATGTCACAGGAAAAAAATTTCTCATGAGCGACGGGACAGGATTTCCTATTTTTATGTAATAAAAGCCAGCAATTGCACCTAGCTTCACAGAAGTGTATGTCAGCATACAGGAGAAAGCCACATCTAATTATTCACCAGCAAATGGCCTCTTTGACATAAACAGCGAAAATTGTTTCATAAATCAATTTTGCTCTAACCTTCTAAACAAAAATGCACCACACATTTGAGATGCAATTACTTAGCCTTGTACATCACACGATAAGGTGACTTGATATTCAAGGGAAGGAGAGGTGAGAGTTGCTCTTTGTTCTCTGCACTGTACATGACAATCTATTATCAGAGAAATTATAAACATTCACAATAAATACATCGTCCTCGACCCTCATGCACAGGCTCGCCTGCAACCCTCCATGTAGTAATTTCTTCACACCAGGGCCAGTGACAAGCTCGGCACCATCCAACAGCAGCAACTGTTTGCGCTTTGCTTATTGTCCTCCCACTGATCACACTACATAAATAGTTTAGGCCCATCCTTTTCTACCAAGTGAATGGTTAATGGACATTTGCATCTGCTTTACAGAAGCTTCTGAAATTAGAAGAAGCCCTGATATTTTATTATTTTATTATTATTCTACTGTCTTATTCAGACAAGAAAATAATCATAAGAACAAATCACAGCTTGCTTCTAAAGAAAGAAGAATGATGCAAGCACTATACTGTTCTAATACTACTGTACTATTTGTCCCATTTCCTAAAATTGTGTTAGTGAGTTTACAAAAAGGTACATAAACATAAAGCTCTTGCCTGGATTTCATAAAAAGGTATGAAAAGACAACCAGAAATTGAAGGTAAGATGTCAAGCTGTACTGGTTTTGGCTGGGATGGGGTTAATTTTCTCCATAGTTGTGAGCATAGGGCTATGCTTTTTTGTGCTGGAAATAGTGTTGATAGCACAGGGATGTTTTAGTTAATGCTGAGCAGAGCTTACACACAGTCAAGGCCCCAGCAGTGAGTAGGCTGGGGATGCACAAAGAATTGTGAGGGACACAACTGGGACAGCTGACCCCAGCTGGCCCAAGGGATATCCCAGACCGTATGGGGTCATGATCAGCAGGTAAAGCTGGGGAAGAAGAAGAAAGCAGGGGACATTCAGGACTTGGGGGTGTTGGTCAATGAGAAACTGAACATGAGCCAGCAGTGTGCGCTTGCAGCCCAGAAAGCCAACCGTATCCTGGGCT
>JANRGW010011484.1:0-20753 GCA_024733675.1 Psilopsiagon aymara | reverse complement strand
GAAGTTGTGAATGCTCCATCCCTGGCAGTGTTCAAGGCCAGGTTGGACATAGCCTTGGGTGATATGGTTTAGTGTGAAGTGTCCCTGCCTATGGCAGGGGGGTTGGAACTATATGATCTTAAGGTCCTTTCCAACCCTAACTATTCTATGATTCTGTGATTCTATGATTCTATGAACCAGGATAAATATTTTATAATAAGATACAAATTTTCCTCAGGAACACATCCTGCAAGTCCATGAAGGAACTGAGATCAGAATTCATATAGAGGGCAATTCAGGAGAGTAAGAAAGTCTTAAACTAGTGGCAAAGATTGAGTGCCAACAAAACTTCCTGTAATAAGAGCAAGCCAGATAAGCTAGTTCTTTAGCTTAGTTTGACCCTGTCTATCAGCAAAAATGTGATAGAGAGGGAGCTTAAAGTCGGATTTTTCTTCAAGGTAATATAAAATAGTTGTTTACCTGTAAGGCTTATGGCCCTAAAACTTTATCCAGTTTGATCCTGGAGCCCAGTACAGAAATTGTAGTTCTGCTTTCACTCCTTCAAATGAATGTAATCCTTTACCTTGAAGATAGTAGTGCATGTGGACTATTCCAAATTTAAAAGTACAGTGAATGCAAAGTACTTCAAGTTTGATAGAAAAAGAAAGTGAACCCCATATACTGTCTTCTTGGTAAAACTGAAACAATTTTTTCTTCATTGCAGTCTTTGCTCAGAACTTTTATTTGTTGGTTACTTTCAAAGTGAAAACCAAGGAAGGAAGGGAACAAACAAAAAATAGGGAAAACAAATTTCTATGTGCTTTGTTTGACTAAGCTTGGGGGGGGGGGGAAAGAATCTAAGTGGAAGCAAGACTTCTAGTGGATCCTGCAACCCTTTATACTATTTCTTTCTATTTTTCAATAATCATATTGTCCTAGGATTTTGCAAACTATTTAAATGATTTTTATACATAATTTAAACAAGGTCCAGCATATAAAGTCTTGCTTTTAAAGTTATTTGTATGAAATAATTGAAATGAGCAGAATGAATATGTGTGCTTTTCTTCCCTCCAGACCTTATTGGCTCACTCTTTTCCACCAGTAAGTACTACCTTCAACTCGTTTGCCTACAAGTACATAAAAAAATAATTAGAAAGAAGCAATGAATCTAACTCATATACAAAATATGAACTAAGCACTGAAAGGAAAGTGCCAGATCTTGCAAGGCCAGAATTTTTGCATAAATTCAATCAGAGATTCAGTTCTTCAATGACTTATCTGGACTAGGCACTCACAAGAGGAATTATGGAAGAAAGATCCTCTTACATACACTTTCTTCACTTTCTCTGTGCAGGCTACCTACCATGTCAACATCCACAACCATCTCAGGGCATGGAGGCAGACAGAAACATGGAGGAGAAACACTCTAAGCCTTACATCAGACATGCCCCAAGATGATGGCCAAAACTGCTGATTGAGTAGTAAATTATTACCCCCTTGAAGCAATGAGGAAATGATGTATACATTTTGCCCCCTAGGTGTGTCTCTCAACACAGTGCCTCCCACTCCCATATTGAAGGTTAAATGCCAACCTTTGCTTAGGGCTGTGCCCAAAAGGTATTGTCTACCTTTCAGAAGCAGATTCAGGCTTTTATTTCTGGCCTTAACTGTATGCAGTCAGCCAAGATACTGAGTGGGGAAGAGTGGACACCCTGTTCTCTGTTGTATTTGTGCTAGGCAAAGGCTGACCAGTATTCAGATATAAAATCAGGTTTTTTATTATACTCAGTTGTGAGTGAAATATTGAGGCTTCTGGGGCTCTGCATATTTTTGTTGCTGCTTTTGCTTTCCCAGAGGTGGGCTGAGCTTTGAATCTCAATGAGGTAGATAAGCAATGCAAAATGATGGTGAGTGAAATGGGCTGCTGAAAACTTCCAGTTTGTATCCTCTAAGGGATTGTACATTCATTAAAGCATTCATGATTTAGACAATGGTCTTTCCATCCTGCTCTACTTCCTGCAGGTACACAGTTGTGGAGGCTAAATGTGTTTTTGTACCTGATCTTTTCCAGTATTCTTTCAGTTTTGAACTTGGCTGCTAATTTGTGTGTAGTATGTACATGTAGTACTATATCTCAGGGCCATTTTAAAGTGCTGTCACTTACTACATCCATATGTGGAGAATGCTTCTAGGAGTGTTTGATTAACTTTGTATGTGACCAAATGAAGATCTAAAATAATGTGAATGCATTCTACCACTACTATTTGTTTCTTAGGGTATTCAGTAAATATTACTTGGCATAATTTTCTACAATACTTCTGTGCTGCATTTCTATACTATATGTATTTTACGGCACAAAATATGTTTGACTTTAACTAGGAATCATGTATAGGCTACTCACTTGCTTCAGCACTCATTTCATCCTGATAATTTTGTATTTCAAGGCTACTATGTGGCTTGGGGCAGTCATTTGGAAGTCCTGCATCTTATTATCTGCAGTATCACTAGCGATTTGCTGGATGTCCTGAGCTGGTATTCACTGAGAGGCAGTAGTGTGAAGGCCAACACCTGATGGAATACCCTGTATTTTCAGTTTGCATATCTCCAGCAGGATAAGTTGTTAAACTCTGGGACACTTTGAGAATCTTTTTCTTAAGGAAGTAGGGTGGAGGGGATTTCAGATAACATTGTAGCTTCTTGTATTAATAATTAAGGAACTTACGGGATACAAATAGATGTGATTAACACTGAAATGAACAGCCCAGAACTTCCTGAAAATGGTCATTAAGTTATTACTGGATATTAGTGCTCTTTAGTTTCTGTTGTAGCAGATAATGTATGCACCCCTCTTTCTTCAGTGGCAGTAATTTCTTTATCTACTTTTATGGCTCAAAATTCTGGCTTAATTATGCCCTAAAATGAGTCCGAGGGTATCAGAGTTTCAGGAGCAACAAAGCTTGCCTCAGGAAAAGCAAAAACATAATACAAGCTTTGCCTCAGGAAATTTAAGCTAGTTTTAAATTTAAAAGGCACTAGAATGAAATGCACTAACATAACTAACATGTATCTGGACTCAGTATTATTTATTCTGTGAGACCCCTTTTTTTTAATCAATGAGTAATATAACAAATTATAATAATAATTAATGCTATTTTCAGTTTCAAATTTTTTAATGATCATGTAAAATTCTTCCTTTTGTTGCCTTCATCCTCTAATTATTGATGATGTCCTCTTCAAGAAAACGGGAATGTTCTTGTCTAGAAATACTGTACTCATGTTATTTTTTCTGTTCAAAAATGTCTACCTGACAAGATCAAGTTGTTGGACTGCTATGATACTCAGGCTTGCAATTTGAAATATTCTGGGAGTGGCAGCTAAAAGAAGTTTGAACAACCAACTCTGTTACACACAAGTCCTCATGGCTATGACTGAACCAGCTGAGAAATCCAAAATAAAAGTAAACTCTTCCTAAAATTCAAAAAGTGTGCTAATGGAGCAGTTGAATTATATTGTTTCATTAACAGCTGCTTTTAAAAGACGCCTGAGCCACCCTATATGTGAACAACAGCTGTAGAAGACTTAGTCAGCAGAGCCTAATTGCCTAATAAAACAAAAGCAATTCAATTCCAGTTTCTGACACAGATCCACATTCCTTTTCATTGTATATCATGAGGGAAGTAGAAGTTTTGCAGTGTCACTCCAGAACTTTGTGGGGATGTAAAATAGAGCAGAAAGACAGAACAGCAGTGGTATAATAGCTGATAAGAAATCAAAGGTTGGAAAATTCAGAAAGAAACCATTTTCCCATAGCATACATGAGCATGAAGATCCACTATCTTGAAACTACTGTCATTACAGTAAGCCAAAATTAATATAAAAAAGAATCAAAACTGTATGCACTGACTTTTGAAGCATTTTCTTTGCAGGAGAGTACTAGTAGTAGTATACTAATTTTCCTACTAGTAGAATACAAGTTTATCTTAATGAATCTTGCCTTCACTTTAAAAAACAGGTATGATTTATTGTGTCCTAAGAGGGTTTGCTGTGATGGTACGATTAATCAAATTTCCGCAGGTATGCACCTCCACTTTTACGTGCATTAGAAAGTAAAAGTCCAACAGAAGAAAGAATTTAAGTTATTTCCCTCATCAAAGTCTAATAATGTTATATGCTTCTTCAGCTGTAGAACTGTAATAACTGGACATTATCACAGATCTTACAGTGAAAGGGAAAGAATAACAAAAAAAAAGAAAGAAGATTTCTTTCTGTGACATCCACCTCTGTTCTTAGCTTTAGCCTCTAACATTACAGAATCTACTGTCACTGACCTGCTGTGAGACAAACGTCATTTCAAGTATAAGAATCAGTATAGATCTGAGAAAGAAGAGCACTGGTTTCCAGTAAGATAAAATTACGAAGAGGCATCAAGACTTAAGTATGTGCCAGAACCATGTCCTATGCCCAGTTTACTACACACACCTCTTCTATTTCAGGTCATTTCCTGGCTGTTCCACATAAAAAACTCCTTCAGAGTCTCACTGTGCTCTTCTTTTACTGTCCTCACCATGTCCCTGTTTTTCATCTCAGATGCTTCCACTCACACTGTTTGTACTGTGGCTTCCCTTATTACCTAAAAAGTCTCTGACTTTCCCTCATTCATATCTTTTCTCATTGTCAGAAATCCTGTAAATGAACATCCTGTGGTTACAGCTTGACAGAAAACTGGGGCCATTCATTCTAAGAACTTACCTAAAACTTGGGGAGTGAGAAAGTAAGAATAATTATATTTAGTTAGTCACATACACTCTGGCCAACAAAACCTGAAATGCCAGCAAGACCTTAGAATGGCTCACCAGTTCTTACTGTACATACTGTGTAATTATTTCATTGTTAAATAATGACATTGTGATCATTTCTGCATCCATATCTCAGAGAGACGGACCATTCATAGGTGATGCCCTAGGTTGTTCTGTGCTCGACGAGACACAAACAAATAAGCTTATCCCCACTATCCTGAGTAGAGAGGGCCGTGCAGTGTTCTCTTTTCCATAGCAGCAGTAAAGAATGCTGGCGTAGCATGCGTTTGCTGGGATCTCTCGGAAATTTCACAGACATTTCTCACTTCCTGGTATATCCCCTTCACACTATAATTAGTAAAAACCTTCCAGAAAAACAAAAATTTGACAGAAAATATTGATTTCTTGATCCAGAACATCAATACATTTTTGTTTCTTTGCCACTGAAAGTCCTGGGAGTCTAAGCTACCTCTCCACACTGGGGAATCTGAAGCATTAGCATAGGTTTCCAGGAGCCTGTGGCTTCTGAGCAGCCTTAGTCTACCCCAGGACAGGAGTTGATTCCCACTCAGGTTGCTACAGGTGCCCCGAGAGATTGTAGTTCCTGTCAATTTTGATTAATAATTTCTTAGAAGAATACTGATAGCTACAGGAGCTTTAAATTCCCCGAGCAGCTGCAGGGCACCTGAGGCACTTTCCTTAGAATTTCAGGTTCTGAAAATACAACTGACTAAATAAAATGTCAGACCTTTTCAGACCAAATGTAAACAAGAGTAAGGAAATCCTGCTTTTCACCAAATTTGACAACTCCTCGTACTTCACACTTCCTTCAGCACAGACTACATTTTGTTAGACATAGTCTAGACACCAGTATTTTGAAATAAAGTCAGTCTCTGATACTCTAAACCTTTGCTCACTTCTTTCTTCATATGTTACCGTACCAGAATAACAAGTTGTACTTGAACAGAGTAAATTGGAAGAATAACTGGATGTGTGATAGGGGATTAACAGTCTGAATGAATACAGTGCAAGTTTGGTTTCCAAATATTTCCGTTACTATTGATCAGTGTTATTTCATTTATTGTCATGTGTATTACAATTAATAATGGGAAAACACCATTTTCTACTATACCCCTTGGAACAATGCTGCAACACTTCAATATTTAGTCAATTATGATTGACAAATATGAATGTAGTACAGAGCAATCACATCAGATGAATTTGCCCCATTCACTCAGTGTTTAAGAACAAATTAGTGAAAAAAGAAATGCAACCTGGATCCCATTTAGGTTTTATTTCGTATCAAAACCACATTTAAACATATCAGTACTGAAAAGCCAACACTCATGACAAGAAAAAAAATAATGAAGTTAATAGTTGTGCTTTCAAATTAATTTTTGGGGGCAAATTATTTCATCATTAATAATAAATAAACTCAGTAAAGGCAATAATTCCTTTGCACATTATGAGCATTCCTATCTTTGTTATTTACAGTTGAATACACAAATTATTTTTAAAGCAAATTCAATTATAACCATAATTCCAAGAGGACTTAACGGCTTACTAGAAAATGTTTTATTTGAAAAAAAATGGTGAGCAATAAAATGCCTGACCCTCTGATTTTGAACATTTCAGAACTGAACTATTTGTTTTGAACAGTAATTTTCATTTTATATTTGTATGCTAAAAGGTGAGGCTAAAAAACTTGGAAAATAAATTTTTAAGGTCATTATTTTTTCCTCAGATTGAAGGATTTCAGGTTAATCGGAAATTACTGTGGTTTTCTTTTTGAAAATTTCATATGATCTTTTATTTCATCCAAATTAATACATTGCCTTTTTCTTTTTTTCTTCTTTTTTTTTCAATTCTTGTAATGTAGCCACTGAATAAAAATAATTTCACTGCTCAGTAATGTGTATGTTATGCTAATAATGTAATTTTGTTTCGTTAAATGATATAATGTTTTTACTGTAACCTCTAGCTCATATTTATAAAATAAGGTATCTTTTCTTAAAAACTCTTTTTGGATAAGACTTTGAAGATTTTTCCTTAACTATGCTGAATCAATAGATTTCATGTAGCACACTTGGCAATTTCAAAGAATTGCACTCATTCCTTCATGTATGAATTAAAAATTTTGGATATTTCCCTTTCCAGTTGTTCTGTGGGGGTTTTTGGTTTGGGGTTTTTTGATTTTCTTTGGTTTGGTTTTGTGGGTTTTTGTTTGGTTGCTTGGTTGTTTATTTAGCTCTTGGAGCTGAATAACTGAAAGGAAAAGCAAACACTTCTTAACAGATGGATTAAAATAATTCTTTTTTTCCCCATTTTCAATTTCTTGTATGTCAGTATTTCATTTGTTCTGTAGTCTTTATAGAATCTTCCTATATAAAGCTATACATCATATTAAAGAAATAGAAGCACAGAAAAGCCCTCTCTGTAGTGTATTCAATGCCAACAAAAAAAAAAAAAAAAGCCCTAATTTCTGGATATCTTCATGAAAATATTACCTAATTCCCCAAGCAAAAATACTGATGCCTGCATTCCCAGAATCCCAGGTGCAGAATAGCTGTTTGCTTTTCTGCCATGAGATATCAATCTGCTTTTAAAATCATATTTTCTATAGAAAGTATTTTAATGGTCATATTGGAATATACAGATATTTTTATTACAAAATCATGTGCAATACAGCATGTTTTCTGGCAAAAAAGGCATAACAGTAAAGTCAAGGTTTGTAGTATTTTTTTCTTTTGAATGGAATCTTGTGGTTTCTGCTAAAACATTTCAAATATGCCAGAAAACAATTATAATATGCAGAAGGGAAAAAAAAAAAAAAAAAACAGAACCCACCCCCAAAAAAAGAAAAAAAAAAAAAAACAAAAAAACTTCCTACAAGGAAACAGATCTTTTTGCTAATTGTGATATCTTCAGTGGGGTATTCAGTGTATTCAGTTTCCTAAAGCAATACACCTTACAAAGACCCCCTAGAGGGAGAAGAATGACCAAGATTATATTAAGCTTTGTGCTTGATATATGGGAAGTTACTCCTAGCTGTGAGGAAGAACAACATGTAGAAGTGGCTTTGTTGTTGTTTCATTTGTTACATTGCCAAGATTAGAGTTTACTGAGGATTATAGTTCAGTTTGCAAACTAAAGTGATGTCTTATTTGATCTAAAATAAGATCATACTCTAATCAGTTCAAAAGAAAATACAAGTCATTTTTATATAACTGTGAAATTGAAAAGAGATTTTAGCCTTTGCAAAGAGTGCTTCTGAAAACAAGTTTCTGCTCATACTGTTTTCTTAGTAGCAATTGTCTGAAAAATTTTTCAATCAATCTCCTTAAGAAAAGTAAGTTTGTACTCTAGTCCCTGTTTAAAGATGCTTGAATTTCAGCTGTACTTAAATTGTAAAAGCTTCCAAATTAATGCCCCTAAAATATGCATATAATTAAATATGCTAGTCAATGAAAGATGAAACTGTGAGGAACTTCAGAGGAACTGACTTAGCAATGATGAAAGTAACTGTTGATAAAAGCAAAGTATTTGACTGGGGAGGGGGAGATATGAAATGCCACTCATAAATTTATAACTAAATCCTCTCATCTTCAGGACAGGGTGATTGTAAATCATTTTTGTTAACCCAAAACCAATCAACCAACAAATGAAACAACTCTGGCAAGTACGTAGAAGCAATCAGAATGTTAGAAATAAAAAAGAATGTAAATAAACAAATAAATAAAGTAAAAAGAGATGATGTATGGAAAAGAATAAGAAAATTACACAAGTTGAAATTACAATCTTATTTAGAATATTTTATTCACTATCTGCAGTTTCAATCCATGTTCTTCTCACTTAATTGTAAATATCATTGAGGTGGCTATATTATGAAAGTAGGCCCCCTTGACTCTACAAAGCATAAACAGGCACCTGCAGAAGGTAATTAATTTTTATTTGTAAATGTTCTGAGTTTCCCTACCAACAGCCTGTGTCTTTCCATTGAATATGAATGCTGAAGTGAATATGGTCCTAAGTTTAGTGAGGTACATAATGTAAAGTAAAATTAACCTCTATCCAAATCTGAAATATCAAAGCGGTAGCTTGAAATGAGCCAACTCCATGAGGAAGCTGGGAAGCATGGGGAAAAAGCCTTGCATTTGAAGAACAAGTGAAAATAATAATATGATTAAAGAGGAAACACAGGAAATAAGGCAGAACCTTTTGTTCTTCGTATTACATAACAGGAATGAGGAAATATTCTGTGCAATTGTAGAATAATAAATTCAAAACTCATTAACACACACACACAAAAAAAAAAATCACTAAGTCCATAATTACAGTCCCAGAAATCAGAGGTGAGAAGAAAACAGAGCTTTCTCAATGCTCATGGATGCCACATTATTTTGAGTGGCATCTGAACTCTCTGTACTGTAAATCTAAATCCTGTTTTTTCACATTTTAAGAACTCTCCAGGCTTAAATGCTTACTCAATTTAAGAAAACATTTTTTGCTCATATAGAGCCTGATCATTCCAAATATGTGTTACTTCACCCTGCTGATTATTTCAGAATTTCTTTTTTAAACGATATCATTCACACACTACTCCATTCTATTTCAGAAACTTTCTGACTTTTCAGAAACTTTCCTTATAATGAGAAACTGACACTGGCTATCTTCTTTTTCCTTTGTTAAATAATTTTCTGGATCATGAATATTCATATTAAATATTACTGATGAACACCACTGTAGAGCTAGATATGATATGATCATAAGAATATAAGAAAGGCCACCTTGATTCAAACTGATCACCTAGTTCCATGACAGTGGTAAATACCCGATGTTCAATAAGGATTCAAGAACAGGATAAGTATGCCTGTGGTATTTTTTCCAGGAAAGAAACTGTATATTTATTTCTGGAATTTTATTTGAATTTTGGTTTTCAATTCCTATTACAATTTTGAGCAGCGTGCAGGTTTTGAAGTGCCCTAGAAGTAGCTAACTGCGATTGATGACTTCTTTCTCCTTATAGTCTGTAGAATAATAATTTCAGTTATCTCCACTGAAATACTTTTGGGTCTCTTTCTCCTCTCTCACAGCTTACAAACCGTTACAAACATACTAGCATTGATATAACTGAAAATAAAAAATGATTTTTTGAATAATATCTCATATTAATAACATCAGCTAAATTATTATATACCTATTTACACATAAGGAACAAATTTAATCTGACATAATTTATTATGAGAGAAAGAATTATCAGTTATCCAGCAGCTCCCAAAGACGTGGTGCACCCTTGTGTTACTGTGCTGAATAGTTAGCTAATAGCAGCCAAAACTTAGAAAGGTTTTCCAGATTACTTGTTTACTGTGTAGATTCTTAATATCATATAGCAGGCAAAATTAATAACCCTTCTCTGCAACTGGGCAACTTATTTTATAATGTTTTCAAAAGTATGACTTCATAAGAAGCAGGAGTTCAAAGTAGTTTCTCTGACAAAACTTGTATCCACTGCATAATTTTACTTGTACAGTTTCATGACAGAAATGCTCTAATCAGTTTCTTTCTTGCTTTCCCTTTAAAGTTATCATGAAGTTACTTTTTTTCAATATATTATTTGACTCTCAAGAAAGTTCCTGAAAATTCAGTAATAACAACTCCAAGAAATTTGTCAAAGCCAATTGATGCAGTTAATTCTTATATAAAATAGTGCCAAATTATTCTGCATGTTTAGAAAATATCACTCGTCCAGTTTACACATTCATTTACCAATCTCGGTTTATGACTGCAGTTTTCTGCAGTTTGGAAGTGCATGCCATGCATATGCTGCACCTCGTGGCCTTTGAAACTTCACAGAGATAAGAAGCAATCCAGTTCAGATTCCCTCATTTCAAAGTAGAGAGCGCTTCTATTTCAAAGAATCTTTGTCACTTTTTACACTTGCAGCGAAGGACCACCTTTCCCCATTCCACTAGATTCCCATTCCAATTTTTCTACTGTCCAATAGACTACAAAATATGTATTGCATTCCTTTTAAACTGGCATTTGAAATACCACATGAAGGCTTCCTATATTGACTATAACATCTAGCACAGTGAGTGAAAAGATTTGTTTACTAATATAATAGATATTTTTTAAACCAGTTTTCAATTTCTCAAGAATTGAA
The DNA here is from genome assembly GCA_024733675.1 of Psilopsiagon aymara. Classification (NCBI taxonomy): domain Eukaryota; kingdom Metazoa; phylum Chordata; class Aves; order Psittaciformes; family Psittacidae; genus Psilopsiagon; species Psilopsiagon aymara. The sequence continues at coordinate 9,815 of JANRGW010011484.1, read as the reverse complement.
ATTTCAACAATAATTTTTGCTTTGGTGCTCAAAAAAAGTAAATAAAGACCATCTTAATTTCTTCTGAGTCATGATCAGGGCATTCACCTGAAATATATGAGATTCAAGATTATGACTTTGCACTGAATTAGGCAAACTACTGATACTACCATCAGCTCTGAAGTTTTTCCTTCCTCTGTAGCTTTGACCAGGAATATCATTTTGGTCATGTGAAAACTTCCTAAAAAAAGATTCACAGATATATGTATGTTTTGGTTAAATGCATTTTTCTTTTGTTTGGTTGGTTTGGGTTTTTTTTAATAAACTGGATTTATCCAATAAAACTCTACACTCCTCTAATGCATCATTCTTAAATACGTGCAGCTTTTAAAGTATGCATCAACAAAAAATAAGTATTGATTGTTATTTATGTCGTGCTTGCTTATCCAGTTGCCATAATGAAGACATTAAGCCATAAATTGTGTTTGCAGATTTTGTTTGTATCGTAATTAATTTAATTATTTGACTCTATGTTTTACCTGATATAAGTTCAAAGCAGCTTCTAATTAGTATATGATTACTGTTGCACATCAACCAAGGTTCACGGTTTTCTTTTCATAATTTAAATTTAAAAAGGGGGAAAAAAAGAAAGAGAAAAAAAAAAAGGCGAAATTTCGCTCACACAAAATCGCAGTGGCCTCCTAAAAATACTTCAAAGGAAAGCGTCTTTATATGCAATGACTGAGGAGAGGCTTAGACTGGGCGTTTTGACGTTAGAAGGCATCCTGAAGGTGGGAGCTGTTGCTTTAAACAAGCACCAGATCGAAGAAGCACCTGGAAGCCCACTCCCAAAGGTTACTGGGTGCACTGAAGCTCGAGGAGACTGAAGGGTTACTCCCTCTGCTGGAGTAAGCTTGGGATTGCAACAGGTAAATTAACGTACTCGCCTTGCTGAGTTTCCACATGCCGGTTAAACCACCCACGTCCACCCCATGGCCTAGCAATAGAAACAAGCGTTTAATCCATTCACGACAGTGACTGCTGCCATCTATGCAGACTTCAGCATATAATTTATGAAGGACAGAGAGAACAGGAGACACTCTTGTTCACATTGTTTTCAGATGTTTGCTTAGCTTTCCCTCTCAGGTTAAGCTACAGAAAGATTAAATACATGGAAAAAAATGAGAGCAGTGCACTTTTGTTTCCTTTGGGTTTTTTGAGGGGTTTTTTTTGTACTTGATCTCTGAAATTTGTAATTACTGTTTCTGACAGTCTTCCCCAAACCTTCATAACATAGAACAAAATGTCAATTAAACTAATAGTGACTTGTGGGTTTAGTCACACAATTTGTGTTGTTCAGGCTGGTGTGAATGGCTGGGCAAAGGATATGTGGTTGAAAATGAAAGACCTGAATTTGAAGGGGTAGAGAGTCATGTGAGAGCTTAAGTACTGGGATGAGCCATCATACACAGATAGCATTTTGAGTGTTCCTTGTGTCTCAGTATTTGTGATTTTTTGTGCCTATTGACAGAAGACACATATGAAAAGGAAGGAAGGTAGAGACCAGGATCATAGAGAAATAGAGTAAGAGTGGGATGCCAAAAGCATGAAAATGTGAACACTACACCCAGAGGGAAAGTTGTGGAAGAGGTAGGTTGTCACAGATTAAAATCTCTGACGTCATCTTTGTCTAGTAGCAAGCCCAGAAGAGTCCTAATACAGAGTAGAAGAATTTTGATTGAAATTGGGACTTAAAGAAGGAGAACTTTCATACACCTGGCATTTCATAGAAGTTCATTGTTTACTGAACATAATATGATAAAACGTACAAGGTATCTGGGGCTATCTAAGAACTTTCTCTGTCCCATTCCGTTTTCACTGCTCATTACACTGAGAGTTCACTGATAGAATCACTTATGGAGGGAGTCATCCTTAGCTAACGTATTAGGTGGGGCTAATGTTTGTCACTTGTACCATCCCACTCCTACTAGATTAGCTGCTGATCTAATATAAATGGGGGTGTCTTTTAAAATTATAGTAGAAACAACAACAAAACAGAAAAATTTCACAATATGAAATGTCTGCAATTTTCAAAAAGATGTGAGACCAAAAAAGAAAAAAAACTCTCTACTTACTGTCCTTATATTCAGATATTATTTACAGGTATTGAAATGAGTAAAGAAAAACACCGCTAATTTCCTCTGCCACCTACTTCCCAGCCAAATCCATTTTCACCTACCTCCCTGATTCATTTGTTCTCACCCTGGTCTTCATTTTGTTCACTTAAACTGGTAGTAATGTGTGTGAACTGAATAATAGAATAATAGAATCAACTAGGTCGGAAAAGACCTCTAAGGTCATTAAGTCTAACCATTACCCCAGGACTGCCAAGACCACCACTAAACCATGTATCTGAGGGCTTCACCTACATGTTTTATGAACACTTGCAGGGATGGTGACTCCACCACTTCCCTGGGCAGCCTGTTCAGATGCCTGATCAGCTTCTTTGTGAAGAATTTTTTCCTAATATCCAGTCTAAATCTCCCCTGGTGCAACTTGAAGCTATTACTTCTTGTCCTATTGCTTGTTATTTGGGAGAAGAGACAGACCCTCACCTCACTATAACCTTCTTCCAGTAGCTGTAGAGAGCAATAAAGTCCTCCCTGAGCCTTCCCTTCTTCAGACTAAACAAGCCCAGTTCCCTCAGCCATTCCTCATAAGACTTATTCCTCAGACCCTTCCAGCTTTGTTGCCCTTTTCTGGACCCACGCCAGTACCTCAATGTCTTCGAGATGAGGTGTCTTTACAAAGTCTTGTAGTGAGGGTCCCAGAACTGAACACAGTATTCAAAGTGTGGCCTCACCAGTGACAAGTACAGGGGAATGATCACTTCCCTGGCCCTGCTGGCAACGTTGCTTCTGATGACGGCCAGGATGCTGTTGGCCTTCTAGGCTGCCTGAGCAAAAGCAGCTCATGTTCAGCCGTTAATCATTACCCCCAGGTCCTTTTCTGCTGACCAACTTTCCAGCCACTCTTCCCCAAGCCTGGAGCTTTGCATGAGGTTGTTGTGGGCCAAATGCAGGACCTGGCACTTTGCCTTGTTTAACCTAAATTGATTAATTACATTGATTTAATACATTGACTCAAAATTTCAGAGGTTCATATTCAACAAGCTATAATATAATGCTCTGTTACATTTCTTAGTCCAACAGTATTTGCCCTACTCCTTGCAGCATAAACTTTAACAAACTGCACTGATTTCACTTGTAGAACCATTGGCAAAATGTCAGCTGTTGAATCAACTCAATTCACTATAAATTCATATGTTTCTACATTCATCTGCATGTCAAGCACATGAATTTTCACCAGGTTAAACAGTCATATTGGCACAATGCCTTTCACAACAATTACTGTTCTATGTAACTGTGCATAGAGTTGGAATTATGGCATGAAAATAAATGCGGAAACTATATTCTTTTCAAAATTTTACCTTAACCTGCTTGTGCTTTTAATAGACAAGAATATAAAAAGAGTGCATTTCCCGAGGGCAGACAGGAATGATAATAACTGGTTCATGATAGCTTATGTTACATCAGGAGATTTTTCACAGTAGGTTTGCCATTTCTTCACTACTTAGATATATTTGTTTTCTTTATGGAAGTTCTGAGCTCCATAGGAATGCACTTCTTACTTTCACCTCAGCTCAGGCACATTTGTTGTAAATGCCAATATTGGAAGTTAATTGTAACTTCTACCTCCAAGTTAGTACAACTGAAGTACTGTGTGTGCTTTCCAGAGAACACTCATATAATTTTGAAGAGTTCAGTATATCTATTAGGGCTTTTTTAAACTGAAATTGTCTTTTATCTGAGATTAAAAAAAATCCCCAAGAGGTAATCTTTACAGGAAACAGATCATGTGAAGGGTGTGTTAGATATTACTAATTCTCTTCTCTAAACAACTATTTACATAACATTCCCAGAAATTCAATGCTTGACTTCTTTTCAGTAAGGAAAAGAAAACAACAAACCCATACAAAACAAAAATACTCAGGATAGAAAGCATTATTTTTACAGTAAGTAGAAATCTTCCTTGTGTGATCTTTTTGAAGAAAAGGAAATATCAGCTGTTGTGTGATATTATATCTTTATTGCAAACTTAGAACTCAAGATAATGTTTCTGTTACTGACAGAGAATGAGGTCATAGGAAACTACATAAGGACTTCCATGAAGAACCTTGAAGAAAATGGAATTTATTAATAAATACATAAATGCAAATGTATTACTGTATGACTAAATAATCTGTACATGAGTTCTCTCATATTCAGCGGTCTGCTGGTTTAGCATGTAATCATGTACCCACAGGAGATTTATGAGTTCTAGTTCCTTCCTCTGTCCTCTGTGTGTCATGCTAACATATTAAAGAATTGCACAAGAATTCCTTGATATGTACTGTCATTTGATATCCAGCCTACTTTAAAAAAATCATAAGCAGTAAGAAGATAGGACAAATGTCACAGATACAGCTTGAACCATTAACTTGTTACTGTTGAACAAAAACACAGTGTTGGCATTTTAACAATGTTGTAAACCTTTTTTTGAGAAGGTTTTTTGACAAGCAAAGTAATGTACTTTTGTAGCAGTTTGCATCAAGGTCTGAAAAAATCCTTACAAATTCTGAAATTCTCACATTCCTTTAAGATAGGTTGCTGGTCATTATACTTTCAACTGAGTAGCATATTTACATTATCTTTTCTGTGCTAGAGATGGTACTTCCAACATTTTTTGTTTGCTAATGTGGGTTTATCTCCACCACCAAACTCAGAATTGTCATGCAACTTGGTTGCTGATGTCACTATTGTCATGAGTAGAACACTACCTAAAGGTAATCAGAGGCATGATCTTGGCTGCAGCTCCTTCAAGTGAAGTGTAAGCCTTTGCTTATCTGAGAAAAGATCCACTGGAGAAGGCTTTCTCATTTTTCTAGTGCAGCTGCATATATTCTTGATCTACGATATGTTTGTCTTAACAACATGGATCCCTTCAACACTTTCAATAGTAAGGTTTATTTCTAACCCACTTACCATTTTGTGGAATTAGATTTGAGAAGAAACACACATATAACACAGGGCACTGTGGCATCCTTTTATCAGCCGCACCTAAAATACTTAATTGTGATGCGGTGGTACATGGCATAAGTTGTGAAAAAAAGGTTGTGTTAAGTTGTGATAAAACTAGTGCTGACAGTTTGACTCTATTAAAGTTAATTGTTCTCCTAATATCAGAAAATGGAACTTTAGCAGCTAGAATCTACTATTTATCCAAAATGATCAGCAACAGGTTACACAGATGATCAGCAGGTACGTACTTCCAAAAAAAAAAAAAAAAAGATAAAAAGAATATAGATAGGATTTCAGTTCTTAGACGCTGAAATATTCTTCAAGGTTTTGTCCACAACATTTACCATATGAAATGGTACCAAAGGAAATACATTACTGTCTGTCATGCTTCCTAAAGATTTGCCAATTCCATCTTCGAATTAGCTCCTAGTTTAGAAATTCCTGCATAATTTGTTTGCCTTCACGTAATGAGGAAGTAGGGGAAAGAAAAAAAATTTTAAAAAACTGTTTGATTGTACAGCACAAGGCCTGAACTTGCTTTGAGGTGATGATAACTGCATCTTTAGTGCATTAACTCAAGAGAACTTTGCTCCTTGAGTACCTTAGCTATAATCTTAGCTAAATAAGATTATAAGGTGATAATGACAGACACCCTTTGTAACAGCAATATTTCTTGCAAATTCATTGGTTTTATTAACCAGTTAATTGATTTATAAATCGTCTGTGCGGGTCACTTAAACTTTGAAAAAGCATTTAGCTGTTCTCCCAGGTGATTGAAATAATTAAAATAATTTCATAGTTTTCCAAAGGTTTTAAAGGAGAGCTTTAAAGATTTTGAACTCATGATAGAACTATCATGAAAGTTATATAAAAAGGTGGTATTTTTCCCCAGAAAGTCACAGAAACAGTGGGCTGCACATGCGGCCAGTTGAATTGCTTCAGAGCACACAAGAGAAGATAGAAGTTGTGGCTGTGGTGTGTGTGAAGGTGCACTGAGGTTGGTTTACTGGGAACATGTTGCTTTGCTGCCTTTTTAGTGCGTGGTGATGATTAGCATGGGTCCACCTGCCTACAATACGCAACATGAACCATCCAGGATATCAGCTAAATGTTATTAGCACGAAAGAAGTCTTTAGGAGGAAAGTGAGAATCTTCTAAAAGCTTTCACCTTGTTAACAGTAAAAAGAAGCCAGATAACGTTTTTAATATAGCACATTTCAACAAACATCTGCAAGATAACCTAAGTGGAAAGCTAAACCTTGCCTCCTGGTGTCATTTTCCTGAGCACCGTGGGAAGAGGTGCTCTCTGGTGGACAGAAGAAAAAGCTGGCTTGCGAAATCTGCTGTTTCTTCGGTGTACTAGACTCTAAAGTGATTTGGAGTTGAAAAGCAGAAAAGAGCGCATTTCCTCCGTGCTAGCCGGCTAGGACAGCGGATCTGAGAGAAGAAGGCTGGCGCACTGGGCTGTGCGTTCAAAGCGCCCAAAAGGAGACTTGTGGATCTGCTCATCTGGTTCCCATCTAAGCACGTACCGCGGGCTCCACCCTGGCCGTGCCTGCTGGAGCACCCTTGCTTTGGCCCCCGAGCACCGAAAGCTCAAAGCCACTTCTTTACAATCCCCATGTGCCCACAGCCAAGCCGGGACGATAGACACATCTCACAGCCTGCTGTCATCCCCTCAGCGGAACGGAGCTCCCCTGCTGATCCGAAGCGGTGCTCAGTCAGGACATCGCTATCTCCGCACTGCAGGCTCCGCGGGAGCGACAAGAAAGCTCCGCCTCCGGTCGTTCGGGAGCAGCCTGATAAAGGCAGGTGCGGGCAAGCAGCAGGACCCTAGCTGGAATCATCTGCCTATGAAGAGAGACCCTGACCAGTCCTTGGCCACCCCATGCAAGGCAGCACCTGACCCAGCCTGCGCGACCGTACCGACTGTGGCGGGATAGGACCCTCTGCCTCCTGCACCCGTGTCCCGCGGTCCACAGTCTTCGGTCGCGTCTCTGCAAAGGGACAAGGACCTCGCCCCCAAGGACCTCCGAAGAGGCGGGATTTCTCAGGGAAGGGGAAGCAGGGTTTTGTTGTGTGGCTTGGAGATGAGGCAGCTATCTGGAGTGGAGTTCCTCCTGGGGCTCATGGCTCTCCCAGTGGCGCTGGGACAGAGAAGCTCGGAAAGCCCTATAAATAGCAACCAGTCTCAAAGCTTTGCCATCGTCTCTTTCAAATGGGATCACGTCAAGGATCCTTATGTCATTACACTCTGGATACTTGTGGCCAGCCTGGCCAAAATCGGTGAGTAGAGTTATATATTAATACATGTTCTTTTCCTTCCCCCTTCCCCTTCTCCCACCCAGCGTAAATGAAGAAAGCTTATTATAAGTCCACTGACCCATTTTCAGGGGGTTTACTGTACTCTGTCCTGATTTCATAATATTGCCCTACACAGTGCTCAGCATCGTGACTATCTTCTGCCCCGGTGGGTTACTTAGTCTGTTTTCAGTCCCCAGGACTGTGGCTGTGGCTTCCACACCTGACTCCTTGAAACCTTGCATTACTGTTGCTCCTGGGAAAAACTTCTTACAGCAATGAAACAGAAATTATTGCTTATATAGTGCCTATTCCAATTTATGATATACTAGTATCTTGATTATGACTGGTTGCTATATTAGCTAGCACTATCAAAAACGGACCCTGTAAACTACACATATGAACTTAGTCTTCTCCACTTTGCAGTTCATTGCAGAATTACTGTAAGAGTGTGGCTTACAGAGGAAGGTGATGTGTCTTACTAGGCCATCTGATGCAGCTGAAAAAATACAAGCTTTAGGGCACACAGAACTTTCTTCAAGAAATTGCAATAAGTGAAAACCAGGGATTTACTTAGTCCAACTTCAGTGTAGTTTAAGTGCATTTGTATGAATGCTCTAACTCATGTTCTGATGCTTTGGCTTTTCTAAAACCAATCTTATAATAATAATGCTGCTGAACTAGAAGAGTCACTGTTGAATTGGAATGTATTTATTAGTTTCATGTTATAGTTTTCAGTCCATTTACATTTGGATCTAAAAACAGACCTCAAGTTTGGCTGGCACTCAAACGGTCACTTTCAATTTTCAATTAATCATCTCTAAAATCAGTCTCAATTCAGAAGGTATGGTCAGCTGAAAAACCTAATAATACTTTCCTGTACTTGTACCACTGATACTCATTTGGGATTCCAGAATCACATTCCATGGATTTTTCGTGTCACAGAGAGAATGGAAGATGCAAAAAGGTATGTTCTGTCTAGAGCAAAAGCATAGTAAAGCTTAGGTGGAAAAATGCCATCTCCAAATAAAATATTTTAAAAATAAGGATCAAGTTATGTAGGAGTGATACTGTAAAGCATGTTGGGTTTCGCTTGCTTAACCATAGATAAATAATTATCTGAATCAATGTTGAACTGCATCTTTCAAACAGTTTGTATTCAGATGGTTGCTGCATTACCTAGATTACATAAAAACATATTTTTGTACTAATTGACTTTTATTGGAGGGTTATATCAAGTAGAAAGCAGGAGAAACCACATAGAGGATAAAACACTGACAACACTGAGTCTCTACAAAATTGTGCTAAATAAACTGATACACAGGTGGCTTATTTGAATCTACTTCTTGAAACACTCTTCTAAATAGGTATTTGCCCTTTGTGTTATTAAGGCTTTGCTGTTTTGTACATGTACCACATTTGTATAGAGTAATATTATTGCTGCACAGTCATATCAGTGCTGTCTTAGAAACCTTGTGAAGCTATCAGGACAGACTGTCATATACTTAAGTTTAAATGGCCTGGATTAAGATTATCTTGGATTGAGATGGACCAATCTACTGTGAAGTCCTCATCGTAAACTCTTGATAAAACACTTATTGCCCTTGGAGTTCAGGAGCTGAATGTTGCTGGTTCTGTACTTCTTCCACAGCTGCACAGAGCGTGTCACTAGTAGATAGTAATTGTCAACTCCATCATTTTTCTTCCCCAAAGCTGTGAAGCTTTGTTCTTTTCTCTCTTTACATTTATAACTGCAATCCTATACTACTCTGGACATTGTCTCTGAAGAAGCAACGGACAACTGCTGTATTCCACTCAAAGACGATGAATGCTCTGGCTTTCCCCACCAGTGAGAAATGAAATACAGAAAAGCAGAAATGTGTACTCACTGCTCATCATCTTATTAATGAAGAAAGCATGAAGGTGTTCATATAAATCAATGAGAGAGGAAGAAGGGGGGGGGCGGGGGGAACCCAACCCAACTAGTCAGCCTTGGTATATCAGTGGGTTTGGGAAGTTAGATAAGAAATCTATCAGATTTTGAATAGCAAAAAATTCTATGCCTGTTCAAAGATGTTTTATACAGTAAAAACAGCAGTCAGAAAAGAACTGAGGAAGGAGATCTAGAACATCTGCCATTACTTTTCTTGCTTTACTACCTGAAGGAGGCCAAAGGTAGAGTCAAAATGCTGGTGTGTTTTTTTGCTGGGGAGGCAGTGTTCTTACACATGCAAACTCACTTCTCCATGGCTACAGAGATTGGGAGAGCAATTTCACTGGTGTAATGCGTCAGAAAAGTGACTTCTAGGAACTGTAATTGGTAGCTGGGGATGAAAGGTGTATGAGAAAATTTTGCCTTCTCTTGCATTAGAATAACTTCAGTTTTTTTTTTTTTTTTTTTGGGGGGGGGGGGTG
>JANRGW010011483.1:0-34360 GCA_024733675.1 Psilopsiagon aymara | reverse complement strand
CGTGCTCGTGGCCGCGGACACGGTGGCGGTCTCCAGCATCGTCCGGATGAAGCACGGTGAGAGGCGCGGGGGTATGGGGGGGGGTTGGCCTGTGCGGGCCGTGGCTGTGAGCGGTGCGGAGGCCGCGGGGCTCTGTGGCTGAGGAGGTGCTGTTGGCAGCGGTGTGGGTGAAGGTGAGCGCGGCGGGGAGGGCGTTTGCTGGTGGGTGTTTTCGTTGGGGGGCAGCGCACGGATTGCTGCCCGGGGTTCCCGAGCCTGGAGCAGCACCGCCGTTGGGGAAGCGGTGACTTGTCAGCGCAAGTACCGCACTATCGGCGTGTTAGAACAACCGCAGGGATGGCGAAGGGTGAGATTTAGTGCTTGGTTGCGTCTGGTTCTCTGGTAAAGCGTAGTTCGTGTTAAAAAGGAGCTCTTTGTTAGAAGTGAAAGCATCAGTGAAGTTCTCAGCGCAAGGCATGTGAGTGAAGCTGTAATATATATTCGATTTCTTTAGGAGGTAAAACGTGGGGCATTACCAAGCCTCTGAAGCGCTCTGAAATGAATTTTTCTACTTACTATTGCAATAATCGTGACTGAAGCTTGTTTACAAGGTTTAGGGATCCTTCTAAACTGAATACTGTGCTTTAGAAGCTCTTAAAAACACCCTAAACAACTGTCAGCACATTTTAGATGCAGTATTGATGAACTGAGTCATCACAAACACACAAATGTTATAGCAGTGCTTTTGCCTAAAATATTTCTCTTCAGGTCATTGGAATGGTTTTAGATGGTTGTGAAAGGTGGTGGCACGTACACAATACAAATATAATCACTACAAACCGTGTTTTGTAAGTTAACATTGGTTCCAAGTAGGTTCATATATAAACTTTAAGGGAAATGTATTTAAAACATAAGATTTATTTGTCTTTTTTGGAGGAAAAGCCCCCCCGAAATTTCTGGTATTTATTTAAGTTATTGACATTTACTAGCACTTAAATTGTGACTGGATTGCAAGGGCTGATCAATGTCAGTGGCTTCCCTAAACTCTCAAGACATGCAGCTTCCGTGCACTGCTGCGTGTTCTACCAACTCCTGAGCTGGTGCTGGAGGACTGTGACACTTCCTGCCTGTCTTGCAGCAAGGATTATCCAGCAGCATTTAGCGAGCTGAAAGCAAAGCACAGAGGTGGAGGTTTAATGCTGTTCTGTAGGCTCCCATCAGCACACAGAAGAGATCTTCCTTTTGCACTACCAGGTACCAGATTTCTCTCTTGGAGATGAAGCACCCACATATAATGTTGAACTTTGCATCAACACAATAGTCTCTGTGAAGCTTTAGCCTTTGTGTAAGAAAGAGCATGATTTCTGAAGTGCCTCCCTGGCTGAAGGAAGCACTTTGTGCATTTCAGCTTTGTTTCTCTCAGTGATGTGTTTAACAAGTGTTGTGTACTGTGCCACCAACTGTGAGAAGCTGAGTGCTAGGGTTTGCTCAGCAGCACTTTCTTTGTTAGCCCTCTAGGTCATAATGTAGTTATCTGAGCCTTACTTTCTTGTTTCTGAAAGAAGCCGTGATGTGTTATGATATTGGCAAAATAATTGATTCTTTCTCATGACCATATTATTCTTCTTTGCCTAGACCATGACAAAATGTTTAAGATGAGTGAGAAGATCTTACTCCTGTGCGTTGGGGAGGCTGGAGACACTGTACAGTTTGCAGAATACATCCAGAAAAATGTTCAGCTCTACAAAATGAGAAATGGTGAGTGAAGTAGAACAGTTACTCACTGAGGGTTTGGAAGTGGGGTTAATGATGGGTGCAGTTTACAGCTGATTATTCCTCAAAGCTTCTCTGGCATTAAGGATTTCAGCTTATTTTAGTGTCGAAGAGAGGTGGTAATGAAGCCAGGATTTAAAAATGGCAATTAGATTATATAGTGCAAACGGAGAGGCTTATCCGAAGCCCAGTTGGCCTATTTGTAATATAAATGGCACGATAATAGGTTTGTTAGTGAAATATTTCTCTTACTATGTCTGCTGTGTGACACCTGTTACTGGTTTTCTTGATACATGGGACAGAAAAATTCAGGCTGCATGCCCATGGTATTTGAACTTTTGAAGCTACATATTTTAATGGTCTATACAGATAAGAACTGCCTGGATTTTGAGGGCCCTCTTTAAGCTTGTAGCTTTGAGAAGAAACTGAAGTTAGACAAATGGCATAAGTTTTTGTGACCAAAGTCTGTCTTTGCTATTCCAAAATAAGGAAGTGAAACATAAACATGGATTTGTACTGTTATCAAACACAAACGTTTCTTTTCCAGGTTATGAATTGTCTCCTACTGCAGCTGCAAACTTTACCCGGCGAAATCTCGCTGACTATCTTCGGAGTCGAGTGAGTAAGAGCTGAAAGATTTTGGCAAAGGCTCACAGGGGAAAATCCCCATTTGCAAGTAATGGATCCGGATGAAAAAGGTGGCAGCTCCTGTCTTCAGTGATGAATTCACTTTGAAAGGATGTTTTATTAAGATATGACTCAATTTGGTTGTTTAAAAAACTTAACTACTTATTGTTAACTGATACAGCTACAGTCTTAAAATTCCAGCCTTGGGCCCCAGAAATGTTTTGTCACCAGCACTGCAGACAGGGACATGAATTCAGCCTCTTTAGCATTGAGATAAGGTTGTTGGTTTTCATGCAAATGCACTGAATCCGTTTAATCTTCTTGGAAAATGATTTAATAGAGCCAAGCTGTTTGATGTACTCAGCAAAACAAGCCCCTTTTGTAAACAGCAACATGAGGCTTTCCATAAATATCAAATCCAAGTTGGAGCTGTGTTTTCAGGTTACTAAACTGCAATTACTGATTTTTCTCATGGTAATTTGTTCAAAGTATGAAAAGACGTCATGAAAAGGCAGATGGACTTTGAAAGGTCCAAGGTTAGGAAGCATTTCATTGGCATTCTCAGTGTGTTGTATGAAAGAAAACAAGAAAGAATGGGATGCTGAGAATGAATTTGCTCTTTCAGGGACAGTATGTGGGATAAATCATGTTGCTGTTCAGACTACACTGTGTGTGCAGTAACAAATAAAGGCCAGGATTAACATAAGAGCTGTATTGTTGAGAATGATATGTGTATGGAGTGCAGCTCAGATCCTTCTTCAAGAGCTTTGGAAACAGCCAGAGATCATTTTTGTAACTTTTGACATGGGCCACAGCTGCAGGGAGCAAGTTTTTAAAGTCGGAGCAAATCAGGAGAGCTCGATTCAGGGTCCTGCCTCAATCTCATTCATGAGACTCTTCTGGTTTAAATGACTTCAGCCAACTATGTGGATTAAGCATGGTTGGTAGATGATGGCTGGCAGTGATGCTGCTTGCTTTAGCTTTTGTTCAGATGTGATTTGTAAGTCTGTATGTTTTGTGGAATTTGATGTGGGTTTTGAGGTTGATATGAAGGAGCAATGCTGCTTGGTGCCTGGCCCAGAGGGCTGTTGTCTGCCTGGTGCTAGTGGCTGTCTTGCGGCATGTGATCTGTGCAGATGATGTAGGTGAGGCTGACGCCGAATGTCCTGCCTGGTTAAGCGCAGGCAGCTATTTCTTACATATGATTTAAAGTACCTCTAACGGGAGTAATTTAACAGGGTTTTTGTTAAAGTGGGCCAGCAGGACATGGCATAGACGTGATGCTGTTGTCTTCCTCTGTGCCGTGTCCCTTGAGGCCTGATCCTCTGTGTGTCTCCCCTCCTTCCTGAGCCCACCTGCCTTCCAGCTCACCTGCTCCAGATGGGCAGCACTGGGCGAGGACACTGGCAAAGGCACATGTGTTTATTTACCGGAGACAAAATGTAGTTGTGTTGCAGATGGCAATGCCCTGGAGCAAGTGGAGCACTCTGACACTACTGTCACACTACAGTGATCCTGTACTATAGGGAGAACTCCTTTTCTTCAAACATAGCACTTAACGTTTGTTTGTGGGATTTAGAATTTGATGATACAAACCTTGCCATCAGATTTTTTTTCCCCTATGAATTGTGTTACATTTGTGGAATACCAGAAGGACCGACACCAGCTCTCTGTATCTATTTAAATTGCATATAGGATTCCTGGAGGCTGCTAATTATGTGGGTGCTAAAAAGAAAAGATGGAAAGGTAAAACATGCCACTGCCTCCTGTTAGGAGTGAGAAAATAGTTTAGAAGTAGAAAGTTTGTTGAGGGAAAAAGTGGTTTGTTGCTGTACAGATTGCTGTACTGCTGCTCGCTGTGTGAAGCTGTTGTGGAAGGAATGTGAAGGAAGGTGGCTAACACTGAAACAGAGCTTTTTCAGACGTTATACTGTTGTTGTGGCCCGGCCCAAAACAGAGCTTGCTGTGCATTGTTAATCAGCATCTGGGTTCCTCTGTTATCTAGCTTGATCTTGTTTATGAACATTGTGGCTCATACAGGTCAAGTTTCTGGTGTCTTGGGGGTGGCTGCCTTGTGAGGCAGTGCCTTGAAGTTATTCTTTTGGTAGAAGTGTTAAGTGTAATGGCGCTGGCCTTGTGACTTAAGGCCGTTTCATTACTATGCTCTTTTCTATTGAATAGTCAACATGTAGCTTTTCATGGTATTTCATTTTTTGAAGCAAGAGGTTTATGCTCCAGAGCAGGACCTGAAAAGAGTCTTTGATTTCCATGTATGTGTTGCAATTGAGGTAAACTTAGAAACTGCTTTGGACCCAACTCTCTTTCCCATAGGTGAGTGGTGCTGTAGCTCCTCTTCCCATATACCTACTCCAGCACCTCACTTGATTCACCTGCTGGTTTGAGTGCCAGATTTAGCATATGCAACGTACTACTTAGGTTAGATGGAGGTAGGGAATAGGAAAAATACCCGCCTTGCCTCTTCAAACCCGGTGAAATTCAGTTTCTTGTTGTGATGCTATGTTTAGTTGTAGGTGACAGGGTCTGGCCTGAGCCCAAAGGAAGACTGCCAGTTCCTTTCTCCTTGTCCACGCTTGGCAGGATGCTTCCTTGCGCCCACCTTTCCCCCCTTGCTGTGACTTTGGCTTCTGCCAGATGTCACACCGCTGCTTATCACCTCCCAGCCTCCTGCTGCTGGTCTGGTTGCTTTAGAGTATTTATCACAAGTGTTCTCTTCTGCTGGAAATTCTGAAGAGTTTCACACATCCCTTAATTGCTGTAGTTATTTTAAATCAAACAGTGTAAAGTGCAAAGCTACTTGGGATGTGAAATGGTGCCTCTAATGGGAAGGTAAGTTTTGGGGGGGAGGTGGAGATCTGCTTGATCCTGGAGTGTTGTTCATCTGCTCATTTGGTAGCCCTTGAATCACAGCCGTCTTCTAAAGAGTTTAGAACACTTGGCCTGGATGTAGTTACAAAAGCCAAGGCTGCCTTTGGAATGGGCAAAAGGACAAGGAATACCAGTCCCAGCATGAAGATGTTAATGCCACTAAGCACTACGAGGGGCTGTCTGCAAATTTCATCTATAGTTATGGAACTAGTAAACACATTGTGGATATGTCCTTGTGGTTCAATCCTGCCTTTCCTGAATAATAGGAAGGCATGGGAGTTTTAAGTAGCTCGATAGAACATTAGCAGGGGAACTTACAACTGAAAAACAGCTTACAGATTTGTTTAAGTCTGTATAACACCTTTTATTTATGCTTGAGTATCTCACATATGCCAGTGTTGGTAATTCAAAGTCACACAATAAGTTGAGTGATCTTCTGTCATGGCTCTTAAATATCAACTTGTGTGATGTTTCAGAATAAATAAATGATGAAATAGAGACTAATTAAAGGAATACAGCTGCATGGTAACTTGCTTCCAAGTATTCTTGAGTGCTTTGAAGATTAAATCACACAATTTACAGTGGTATGTTTGACATATAACTGTAGCCTGCTTTATTCTTTGTTACTATCTGGTCAAAGTAAAAATACAGTATCCTGTGATATATTTTTGAGTACAAATTCAGTGGTTTGGGGTATCAAAATGAACTTTTTCCAATTATAATGTTTTGGCTTCAGGGGGAAATTGTGTTTATGTGTTTCAATCTATTGTTGGTTGCATCATTTTATTGTTGCTTTGTTGATCTAGGCTTTCCAGCACTTTAAGAAATATCCTGTTAGTATGATTAATTTAATAAGAAACATTTTGTAGATAGGAAAATACTGGAAGTATATAAAAGCTGTTTTAAAAAAATATATATACAATTCCAAAATCCTCTTTGAGCCTACATGTAAAAATAACACCGTGCAGGCACGTTTCGTGATCTTACAAAGTACACATCTTGGAAGAAGATGTACAGAGGCATCTGCTTTATTCATTACGGTGAAACACACTGAACCATACCATGAAGGAAATGGCTGAGGAATTGCTAAACGTCCAAGTACACCAGGGTAAAAAGGCATGGCTACGTTAATGTGGTTACATGGAGAAGATGCTGATATTTCCTAACCCTATTCGATAGGCTCCTGCTGAAGTCATAAACAAGAATCAGGGGAGACAGCAGCTCAATTTCTAGTGTAAGAAAACTGTTTCCAGCCGAACAAAAATGCTACTGCAGATGGGATGTTGGAGTGTCTTAGTAGTCAGGTTTGAACTGAAATAAACTGATTCTATAGAACTTCTTCATTCACATGGTCAAGTTAGCTTAATAGTAAAGATTAAATACCTGCAATAAAAATCTAACTGCCAGTTAACAGGGCAGTGTAACACTGTGTATAACTGTTTGTGCTGTATGTAAGCTTTCATATATGCTAAAAAGGCTCTGGTTAACAGTAGCGTGACTGAGAAAAGAGCATGCTAAATTAACAAAGGGGTTCTTAGAAACTGCAAAATGTTCACATTGTGCTCACATGTTGACAGTAAAACTTGCAAGTTTTATGCTGAGATGAACGAATCTGGTGTGAAAACATATTTAAAGTTTGAATGTGCCATGAAGGCTCTTAAAAAACCCCAGACATGCTCGTTTTCAGGAGAACCAAAGTTTCATGGGTTTATTTGCTTCTGCATCCTGTGTTGCCAAAAGACCAAATCAGTTTTGTTGGAGACCGTAATCTCCAGACAGTATTGGTATAGTGAAATCAACTGTGTTGCTGTTCTGTAGGTGGCAGGGGATTAAGATTCAAAGCTTTAGGAGTGGCCGCTTTAATGCAAGCATGGTTTC
Source organism: Psilopsiagon aymara (assembly GCA_024733675.1). Classification (NCBI taxonomy): domain Eukaryota; kingdom Metazoa; phylum Chordata; class Aves; order Psittaciformes; family Psittacidae; genus Psilopsiagon; species Psilopsiagon aymara. The sequence continues at coordinate 27,217 of JANRGW010011483.1, read as the reverse complement.
TGTTTACAGACCCCTTATCATGTCAACCTTCTCCTGGCTGGCTATGACGACCAGGAAGGCCCTGCCCTTTACTACATGGATTACCTGGCGGCTCTGGCTAAAGCTCCTTTTGCAGCACATGGATATGGTGCATTCCTTACCCTCAGCATCCTTGACCGCTATTACAAGCCAGGTAAGGGATGTACAGAGAAGAAATATCTCCTGTCACCATTTGATAAATTAAAGGCTTAAACTGAAAGATTGGTGTTTGCTGAGTGCAATTGCTGTGCTGCTACAGATTTGAACATGGCTTTTTGTTAGAATAAATGTGGCTTTAAAGGCTGCCTTCTGTTTTTGCTGAGATGGTAACATGAAACTAGTCAACTCCTTAAAGTGTTTTCCTGTTTGAGGCATAACAGACTGTAAGTGAAGGAAGTTTCAGTTTACTGTAAAACATGAGTAGACTTCCCTGGACCATTAGCTGCTAGTAGTCTGTCTATAATAGCGTTTTGATAACTTCATCTTCTACTTGCTTGTCTGTTGGCTATGACATGTACATTTTCCCAGAGTACCAATCTTCAGAGGGCAGTCCCAGGTCCTGTTGCTCCCTATCTTGGATTGGCTTTTTGTGTGGCAGATTAAAAACATACAAGTGGGAAGGTACTCTTGACAAGTTTATCTTCAGTACTTTGAAGTGGTGGTGATGAAGATTGGTTGGTTTAGTTATATGCACATGGTAGCTGTTCATCATAAGTGTTGTACGTGTCTGACGCTTTAATTTTAGAATCCTTATCCAGTCCTTAATAAACCCCATCCCCACTTTAAAGATGAGAAAATGTGCAAAACTGGGAATATTGTTAATCTGACATCTTTTGGCTTTAGCTGCAAAGTTGAGTTTAATCTCATAGCAGAGTTGTTGGTTTAGTAATCCTTTCAGCTCTCCTGCAAGTGTAGCTAACTGTCCATTTTATTCTAACGGGGCTTCTGCCTGAGCAATGGATGCAGATCTGGAACAAGCCCTAGAAACAAGTTTTCAGAGATTCACAGGACTCAGTTGTTTTCTAGTCATGTCCCTTGAAAATTCAACTGCTCCATTTTCACCCTTCTTTGTGAAGAGAGAAAAACAGTGAGCAAAAATACATTGTCATGGCTTGACATCCCTATGGAGCACTGGATTTCATCCTAATGTGTGAGAATAGCAGGAGCATCACACACGTGCCTTTCCCATTATTAAAGCTAATACCCAGCAGGGAAGGCAGCACTAAAACCAATCTCTGCCTACTGTCCCTGACTTACAGCCGGCTGTGGACAGATGGAGCTGATTTGAAACTGTAATAAACTGGAGGAGGGAGAGACGTCCGGGCTTCTCCGGAGCCTGGTCCCTGGCCATGGGAGGCAGAATTCCGTCATGCTTCCCATTCAGTGTAACAAATCGATTCTCAATGGCTTGTTGCAGTGTGAGCGCTTCGGTGCAGGGCATCCTCGGTACATCTGGAAAGTGTTTTCTGTGAGCTGGGAAGGAGAGGGTTTGGTGCTCAGCTGAACAGTTGTTTAAATTTAATAAAGTTTCTGTTGGGGGAGATGGCCTCTAATGAAATCAATCTGTGGATGTTTTCTCTTTCAGGTATGACACGTGAGGAAGCTGTGGAGCTCCTAAAGAAATGTCTAGAGGAGGTGAGTTGCCAAACTTAGACCCTTGTGATCTTGAGAAAGGAACGTTTGTTTGCATTCATTTGCTGATATTTCCCTCTTCCTCTTGTCGCATTTTTTGGCTGCCTTTGCCAGAAGGGGTAATAAACGTACATTGACCAGATGTGGAAGAGCTACTGAGGATTTGTGGGCACTTGCATTGTCTTAGCATGGTTCATGTCCTTCAGAACGTAAACTTGAAGCTTAATTGTTTTTCTTCTGCTTCTTCCATGCTTAGCATAATATTGATACTGCCTATAACTGGGTTTTCATGTTTTTCTAAACATAGTTCAAGCATCCTTTTGTGACTTACTTGTATTGCATTTTAGTGTGTGCTTCTCTTCCAGCTTGTGAAGTGGTATCTGAGGCAAAGCTTTGACCTTAAAGTTCATGATCGATTTTAATGCAGACATAACCTTTCAGACTCAAAGGCTTTCATTGTAGGAAAATACTCTTTATTGTCTTTAAGAGATTGAATTGAATGTAACTGGGAAGAAACCTCTGGGGAAACAGCAGGAAGTACTCTACAGAGGTTCTGTTTGAAGTACCTTTGATACATACACTTTGTGCCCTAAGTTGTAGCCCATTCTGGTCTTCTTGTGTAAATATCTTCCTTGTTAACTGGATTGTGTATTTTCTATCTCCAGCCTAGGCTTAGTCTTACCACAGAGAGCAAACTTGGACTAACTGATACCTGAGCAGGGAAGAAATCGCTAGTTCCTAGTATTTCAGGCCATTAGAACCAGAATGGAAATGTTGATGTGCAACAGCGTATCCCTGAAACTGTGCTCTCCTCTTTCATTTAAGCTTCGAATGAATCTCACCTTTTGTCTTTTTGTCTTTTGTTCAACAGCTTCAGAAGCGCTTCATCCTCAATCTGTCTTCTTTCACTGCCCGCTTCATTGACAAAGATGGCATCCATGACATGGAAAAAATACCCCTTCCAAAAGTGACGTCCTAATCCCTGAGATCTTTCTTCAGCAGTCTTCTCTCTTTTTTTTTGTTCACTTCTGGGTGTTTTTCTATTCACTTGGAGCACACAAGACATGTACTGCACTGGGAGATTGAATAAAGATTGACATTTATACAGCCAGTTTTATCTTTTTATTCCCCTGATCCTTCCAGAGAGTATTTAAGTAACTGGTTCCACAGAGGAGGTGAAACTTGATTTACTGTTAATGGGTGCACGTGCAGGTTCCTTATCTTTCCTCTTCTCAGATTTCACTCCCCAAGTTTTCTTACATGTGGAAAAACCTGGTAGTATATTTTCTAGATGACTGTCGTGTCATCCACTCATAATTAAAGCTCAGCAAACACCAGGCAAGTGTTTCACAAACATACAGCATCTACTTTATTTTTCCAAAGTTGTTAGCCCTGTTTGCTTTATAAAACAATAATAATCAGGTTTTCAAAGGGTTTATTTGCTTCTGTTATGCTTTGTTTCAGTCTAATCCAAGTGGAAGGCGAAAGAAAAGGTCTTCAAGTAGAAAGGATTTTAAAATATTAGTGTCATTTTAAGTCACTTGGCCATGGTTCTGGTACTGGGAAAGGATATTCTCATGCTGGCACAGCAGGCTCATAACTTCCTTAAGTATTTTAAACATAAACTGCTGTATCAGTTATCTGACTTTTTTTCTTGGTAGATGTGGCTGTACATTAAGAAATACATGAAAGCAGTTCAATGAGAAATAGAACCGAAGCACTTCTCATAGATCTTTGATTTACTCACATCGAGCTAGAGCTTTGTCTCTATGAGAATAATCACTGCTCTGTCTGGGCTCTAGATGATGCTTCCATATAAAAACTCCATTCAGAGAACAGCCTCAGGTAATTATCATGTGCCTGATCCTTGCAGTCTGCTCAGATGTGATTCTTCTGAGAGCAGTTTCCGTCGCTTCCCTACTTGAATTTGCATGGAGTTAACCATTTAAAATGCTCTGTTCAGTTGCTTATTTCATATTTGGATAAGCTTGTAAATAGAAGGATGGATGTGTACATGATGATGTAGAGAGTGTACTTGTGTGGCATGGCCTAACACCTCTGTTCTCAGTTGGGAGAGGTAAGTAACAGACCTAACTATTCCATTTGTCAAGGCTTTTTTGGTCTTGCTTAGTATGTGTTTGAGAATGTTAGTGTCTCCCACAAAACGTTGTCAGTAAAGACCAAATATTCCCATTTTAGTGGCCAGGTGAGAACTGGATTAGAGACTGGGGCTTGTTTCATGTTACAGAAGAAATTTGCAGCCCCAGTGCCTTAACTCATCCTGCCCTTACTTAAATTGAATCCTTAACTCAAGTTCCAGCAGGCTTTGTAGTTTAATTCTTTCCAGAATGAGTTTTAATTATCAGCTGGTTTTGTTGTAGTCATGGCTGCAGTGGCTTTTATTTAAGGCCAGTGGTATATAACTGAAACATTTTGCTAAAATTGTCTGTAAAAGAACCTTTTCAGACTTACACTAAGAAAAGCCATCCCCTGCCTCATGATTTTCTCCTGGCAGGTCACATTTAACATGAGCAGAGTCTGGTGTTCCAATTCTCTGATTGAAATCTCACCCCTTCATGTTGCATTAATGTATCTGTTTAGCTTAATATGCAGCATCTCTAATGTGTTTTACCACTGATGTTGAATGGTTTTGCAGGTTTCTTGTCTCTCTTTTCAAAGCCATTGCTGTGGAGGGGCTGAGCTGATGTGAAATTTTTGTCGCTGCATATCCAAGTGGTGATCTTTCCTCATTGGAGGTATTCATTATTTCAGACACCAAACCGGGGGCGTGGTGCTGTTAGATTGAGTCTGGCAGAGAATCTGCCTGGAGTTTTCATTGGCACCTATTTGCATGCAGGTGATTAATAAACATAAAACAATTATTCCCTTGCAAACACCCTTGCTGGATTCAGGTCAGAGTGGAACATATGTTTTGCCTGAGGGCAGGGCCCAGGATCTGAATCCCCCATTGAGTGAAGATGCAAGGGGTTGCATCAGAAGCCAACAGAGCAGCAACCTCTAGGAATGAATAAATACAGACCTTTATTTCAGGCCAGCAGAACAAAGGAATTGGCCCAGGGTGAGGTTTGACTGTCCCCTCTAATGAAGTGGATTCTTCTAAGGACTTTCCAAGCATTTACACTTTCTAAGGAAAGGTGTCATACTGCTGTAGAACTTTGGATTGTTTTAAAGGTCTACAGTGCTGATGTTTGAATTTGGAGGCAGTGAGTGTTCATTTTTGACAGTGATATATGGAATCCGAAATCAGTGTTTCAAGTTTTCCGTTATAGAAGAGAAGGAAACTTCTTACCGGCTTCAAATGTAGCTCTAAAGCTTTTGGAAACCATATTTTTCTCAGAATCCAGGAATCTCTTCTGTAAAGAATTGACCTTTCCGTTTGTGTCTATTGTGACAGGGCTCTTTCTTAAGAAATCTGTCAGAACTGAGCACTGCAAGTGCTGCTCTCTACTCATAGTCTGGGTCTTTCTATTAAAGACAGTTAATGTTGTAAAGCAGGGTAACATAGTCCTCCTGCAGCTACAGTGAGCTGTTCTGCTTTGCTCTGGCTGGTAATTCTGACCATATGTTTTGCTACCAAAGCCTCAGGGCCTAAAGAGTTAACAAGGCACTTTTTCTCAGTGTAGGTTTCCTGTTTAAAGAAGGGCTCTTCCTGAGCACTGTGCATGTAACAGATCATTGCACCAGCTCATCTCTGCTTGGACCTTGCTCCAAGATCGGTTTACAGGGGAACAGAGCCTCTGTGCCTTAGGCCACGTTGGCTTGAGAGTGTTTTGATGGAAGGAGCAGCATATAGATGCAGTGCTCGTAGGTCTTGGTGTTAATTGTGCCTTTTCATGGAAGGAAATCTGTATTTTGTTGTCGACCTGCATGCGTACTCGAGATGTTGGTGCAGAGGAGGCCATCAGTACTCAGCAGAATTGTGCTTAGTGCAAGTTTGTAATGTCAGGACAGTTCTGCGTTCAGCTATATTCAGCTTCTATGTGCAACTGCCAGTGGATTCACCTGTGTGTTTCCCCCAAGATCTCTCCAGTCCAAGAAATCCATGGCCCTGTTCAGTTAAACCATGAATGCTTCAGCCATGGGTAGGTGAAAAGCCTTGGGCAGGGACTGCTCTTTCAGCGGGTGTGCTTGTCGTGAGCCAATGCAGGGACTATGCAGCAAGAGAAATATCAGAGAAGCAGAAATAAAGCGTGTTCGGAGTAATCCTATAGCGTATTCCCAGCAGTCTGAGTTCACTTCTGCTCATGGTGATGAAACAGTCGCTGGCAGAAACAACCAAATGGAGCCATCACTTTTCAGAGTAAAGATGTAGGAGCAGAGGGGAGAATCAGGCTCAGCTCTCCCAAGGATGTGTGTTCATTTGCTCTTGTCTCCAGTTTCGACAGGAGCTTCCTACAAGAAGTATTAGCCGATGCCAGGGCTGACATTATGAATCATGTTCACAGTGCTTGGGGTTTGATTCCGTTTCCCAGTCTGAAGCAGGGACAGAATATTCCTTTTGTATAGAGTAGTTTGACATGTAAAGAAGGAAAAACCTTGAACTTTGCTACCTGTGAAGCAATGCATGTAAGGAAAACTAAATTTATCCTTCACGCAAGTTTATCCTTCAAGCCATTTTCAGTTCCTTTTCCTGCAAGGTTTAACCTCGTACAGAGTTTCCACGTGTTATCAGTCTGCCATCAGCAGTCGTTAAGAGCAGGAAGTTTTCATGTGAGCACTGATCAAGCTAAACAGACACACGTTGTTTTAGCAGATTTTTTTGTCAGCAAAATGGAAGCAGGGGAATGAAATATCCAACTTCTCTGTTTTCCATGCTCTTGACTGTTGGCTTCGATTTCTGCGTGCTCCTGACTTGCTGAGGACTGGGTTAAAACCCAAGTTAGTTGTCTTGAAAATGTAAAGTGACAGTTTAAGTGTTTTGTTTCTGCACTAATGTGCAATTAGGTAGTTATCCAATAAGCTTATTCATGTAGTCTAACTCAAGACAGCTGCAGAAGGCATAGAGAAAAGCCTTTGCTGTTGAGGGATGGTGAGAGGGAAAAGGATGTTTAAAAGGATCTCTTTCAGAATTGCCAGTATGTTCTTTTCTTCCCCACGTAACACAGTGAAGCATTAAAGGTTAACAAGAAAATCAAGTTCTGCTGATCAAATCTCTAGAGGTGAAACTAAAATGCCTGCAGATCTGAATACCAGCAAATACCGTGTAAGTTTGGATCTATAAATTAATTCTACGGCAACTGTAGAAGCTGGGTTGTATGGTTGCTTTAGGTACTAAGAATCTATTACTTAGATAATCATCTAATTGCCTGAAATGATGACTTGGATAAGTGTATTTAATATGGGTAAAGTACCTTTTGCTTAGTAAAACCTTGACATCATCAAATATTTGCAGTGTTTATGCACAAACATGAAAATAGTGCATCTTCTTTAGTTATCTCACAGGAGACAAAATGGGCTCCATCATATTTTGTGTCAGTGCTTTTACGGTTATTGACAGTATCCTACTATAGAGCCCCCAAAACGCCTGTGGGCTCAGGTGATGCTTGATCTCCTCTTGCTAAATCTTACTGGATTATGCAACAAATTAATGCAACAAATGCCATTATCCTGCTACCAGAGGGCTTCCTGGAGAAAGCCCGTGCATCTCACAAGCCTCTTCCCTTCAGCAGAGGGCAGTGAACTTGCACGCACACCACCACCTCCTCCACACTGGGTCTTGTCACCTCAGTGCAGATCATCTGATGGTGGCAGAAACATAGCGCTATGGAGAACGGCTTAATGCCTTGTCCATCAGTGGCAGGCAGATGCACAAGGCTGTTTCTTCCCTTGGAAGATGCACAGTTCTTTTCACATGGGACAGTTGCCCTATGGAACAGGTTTATTCATGTTTTCACAAGTGAAGGCAAGAGAGTGACTTGCTAAAACAACCCGAAAGAGTAGCTGGAATCCATCCTCTACGAGTTGGTCCAAGCACTAACGAGCAGGGATGTAAAGTGAAAGTACATGTTTAAGGTACTGTCATTCTCCCTTGCAAAAGTGCTCTTAACATTTATTACGTGCCTGAAGTGAGGATGCTCACAGCATTTTATCAACAGCAATATGCTGGGAAGGAAGCCCCATGTGATACTATTTTCCATGAACTTCCCTGCAATCCCACAGCAGAATTTGCTTAAGGAGAAAAAAGCTAAGCTGGAAAAGTCTGCAATGGCTCTTTTGGAATGTGGAATATTCCAGCACATTCATTCGCCCTTACTCAACAAACACGTAGTGCGTTGAGGCCATGGCTGAAAGATGTCATTGTGGCTTTGGGTTTAGCAGAGAATGCACTTGGCCAATTCAGATCCATGCTTGGAGTCGGTGGGAATCGGAAACGTTAAAGTATGTCACCAGGCTCTGACATCCCGGGATTGGGAAGACATTTCCTAAGCTGTCAGAGCACTTTATGGCTTTCTTATTTAGAACAGCAGTTTCTTGAGTCTTTGAAGCTTGGTCTGGGTACATAAAAGGATCTCCAGGGTATACTTATTTCTTATTTTCTCTCATTTAAAGTAACAAGGTTCGATCCCCTCTTTTAATTTTTAGAATCATCCTTAAAATCATGCAGCTCCGAGTGGGCACCTTTAAGGAGAAAACAATTACAGCTGGGTTCTAACTTCATTCCACTTACAGCATTCACAGCCCATGAGGAACCCGTCCAAACCATCACACCTGGGTCTGATATGTTTGATATTCCTAGATCTGTGTGTTGGTGTTTATTGCCCACGCTTTGATGAACATCAGGCTGGTTATGTGAGCGCTGCGGGGGTCAGCTTGCCTTCATCTCAGATGTTTGCCTAAGCTGGTTAAAGATTTGGGGTTAACCTCTGATGCTGGTTCTGGGAGCTGTAAAGCCCATATGGTTTGGTTTGGGGTTTTGGTTTCCATATTGGCTCTAAAATATGTGCAGAATGAAACCAAAAGGTTCTTTATGTTCAAGAGCTGTGAAAAAGCTTATTAACACGTGGCATAAATAGAAAAGAATTTGCCCTGAACTGAACAGAGCTCTTTTTCCTTGCAGCACTCGGCTGAATTATGCCTTAGCTCAGCAGATTCAAAGGCACTGACAACTTTTTAAAGAATACTTTAAAACAGGGATGTTCCTTTATATTTTACCTTTTCATCAAAGTCTTCAGACTTTACCAGGTAAGATCTATAGTGCAGACTCTCTAAACGCCATCTTCCACATAGGATGAAAGATGCTCCATAGGGCAGACAGGTTTCCCACCTCTGCCTTGCTCGTTCCCTGGGGATAGCTGCATGGTTCTCAGTTTGCCTGACACCTGCCTCTCTGCCTGTGTGCCCGTGTGACTGTGCCATGCCAAGGGGGTGATGGGCTCCCTGTCCCACTCAGGGCTCCAGAGAACTGTGTCAAACCCTGTCTGCCTCTCAGAGAGATCCCAGCTGGGGCAGAGACAGAGTTATCTGTGCTAAAAGCCTACTCTGATGGAGCACGGTAATTACTGCGTTCTGGAGGCTCCCTGTGATGACCAAATTAGCAGGAAACTCTAAAAGGTATAATGTGCTCCTGACATATGACAAGGCTGGGGGAGAGGAAATGAAATGAAAATGGGTCAAGAGTGGGAGGCCTGGACTGAAGCAATTCCGTGTGGTGCCAGGGTCCATTAAGAGTCAAAACAGCAGCACATTACAAAGAGGGTGTAAGAAAGGCTGGTTTCATTGTCCAGACTGAGCAAACTGGCCTTTCCACTAGTCTCCTCCTCAGCAGTGCCTGCAGCACCTGCAGCACAAGCATTTAATGTAGTGCCTTGCTGGTTTGAATGCTTTTCTGCCTTGATTTTTGCACTGAAGCAACAGGCAGCAAAGTAGAACAGGGATGCTTAAAGGAGATCAGTTTTTGTCATTGGAAATACTCGTAGGCTCTATCTTTGCCAGTGCAGGTTGCTCGGTCACACCAAGTGCTGCCTCTTGGGGATTCTTTAACCAGTTTAAGTCTCTTTATAGTGGAAAAACTCAAGGGGAGCCCAAGGCACTTCTGCATGGACAGGCCCATCATCAGGTGAGAAGACTGTAGCATCCAGACATGTCTTGACGTGCTGCGAAACTTCTTGACTTGGAGCTATAGCCTGATCTCTCTCTGAACTCATTTCACACCCCCAAAAAAGCTGAGTTGTCTCCATTTAACAAATCTTTGGCTATAACATTTGCTACTAAAATGAAGCTATGCCTATGGGAAACGTTTCTGAATTTCAGGGTATAATTGTAGCCTTTCCTGTGCTGAAAAGAATCAGACGAGAAGCATCTGAAGGTGTCAGGGTAAAAAATATACGAAGGAGCCATCCAGAATAATGCTGGCATAATTTTTGCTGCCTACCTGCCTCGGAGAGGTTTCTGGGGTGCTTCACCACTGCCATTATGGGGTCAGGACTCGGGTGAATGTTTGATGTCTGGAATTATTATTGCTATTTATGTCGAAAATACAGCGCTGCTCAGGAGGCCGCAGTGGGAGCCCTTTGCTGCGTGAAGGAGGACAGGAAGGAAGAGCAAAATGATCCCTTCTGGCTCAACGTGTTCCGATTCTGTGTAATGATTGGGTTTAGGCTGTTTCTGCTGAAGTCTGGTGGGGCAATTCAGGCTCCCATCACACACTGCCCAGGACAGGCTGCTACACCAGTACTCTCTGAAGCAACTATCCTCTCACCCCTGCAAGTAGGATTTGTTTTGCAGCCTAATGTGAGAATGTTTCCAGTTTTGGTGTTCTGATTCAGTTGTGCTAACAGGAAAATCTCCCTTTGCTCCCTGGTGGCGCAGCTCCTCGGATGCTGTATGTAAAGTCTGGAATTTAATGGAGTCGCTCATATATGAAAGAATGCATTAACTACAGGTCAGCAAAGTCTGTTTATTGTGTTGGTTTAGTAGGGAGAGCTATTATTACCCTGTGGCTTTTAAGGCTGCCTGCTTAAAGGTAATTATTTAGGCTATCCAAAGCCATGCAGAATGCGAACCCAACCTCTCCTTGTTTGCATAAATGATACAGCAGAGAGTTGCAGTTCAATGTTAACCTCAGTTTACCCTTGGGACAGCTGACTGCAGGGAATTGAGAGGTTTTGTTACTGTTCTTTTTCTTTCTTCCTTGTCAGCGATTGCCACGTGGTTTCCTTGGGCTTCTCCTTCACTGAAACTTAATTCCAAAAAGATTGGGTTTTATTTTCCTCAATTCCCCAATTGGAATTCCAGAGTGTTCTATAACAAGCGTAGAAGCCATGAGCCTCAATCTATTTTTACTCTTTGACACAATCCCATGTATTTTCCCACGATCAGATTTGCAATCAGTGTGGGAATTCATGCCAGGGTTGAGCCTTGAATTGTGTAAAATGCCTTTTGTTTATCTCTTAGGAGGGAAAGGCAAAGAACACATCAGGGGATGGCCTTGTTTGACAGCGCGCTGGGAAGGGAACTCCGGCACTGCCTCATTACGAACAGGAGCCGGCCTGGCACGACCTCTGGAATCTGTGCTCCTCTCTGAGCCTGCAGAAATGAAGGTGTCCAAAGTCCAGGGGAGTGGAAGTCTCGGTGCTTTTAGCAGGTTGATCCTCCATGAGACATCCGTCATCCACGGAGCATCTGCGGCGGAATCAACAAGTGAATCCAAATCGTCAAGCTTCCTCCCAATTAGAAGGTAATTGGTGGCATCCTGGCCTCTCAGGCACCAGACGGTTCCTCATAAAACATTCAGAAGATTTGAGTTATCCAAAGAGGAAAATAAGGAGGGAGGGATTTTTCCACCTGATGGACATGGCATGTAATTACGGCAGGCATATCCTGATGCTTTGTCTGCAGTGCTCGCTGCTGCTACGTCTAAGGATTCCTTGATATTCAGAAAGTGCCCTGACCAAGTCAGGTTTCCATAATATGATTACATTATGAAATTCTATTTCACGCCTGGATATTATAGTGTGCACACAAGCACTTTCATCACGTATCAGAGAGCAGTTTGCTCTGCTCTGATACCGTGCACCAGAGGATGTCTACAAATGGAATTACTTTGGGATAGTTATCCTAAATAAGTCCATGTAGGGAAACCTGTATTGTAGCACAAAAGCACCTTGCTCTCCTTTATCATAATCCATTTTTAATGTGGATTATGCTGATGCAGAACAGGGCACTCCTATTTTGGAATAATTTTAAATAGGAATAGGTTTTGTGCTTTTGGCTCACACCCTGCATTATCCAAAACAGCTTTGAAGTGTAAAGAAGCCTCTAATGTGTCTCTGTATTTCCATCCTGCTCCTCCTTGTTCCCTGGTTCTTCCTTTGGGAAGGTCCAAAGCAAAACCAGACCTGCAGAGCCTGTCATTTAGGTCTTTGCTTTCCCAAACTTCATACCAAGGGACATTGCCGATTTGATTCCCAACTTAAATGCATCCCCAAGCTTTTGAAGGGAGAATTTAGATGCAGGTATCTGACTCTCTGCCATCCCCACAAATTATATTAGTACATAAGGTGTTTCCTTTCACACTTTTCTGAAGGGAAGAACGGTGTTTATTTCTAACCTCCTGTGGGACAGGATGGGGTTTTTCTCTATTATCATCAGCCTGTTCTGCAACCTCCAGAGAAAACTGATGGCTGTGACTCTGAGAAAGGTCCGATTCAGTGTTCAAGGCCAGGTTGGATGGGGCTTGGAGCAAGCTGCTCTAGTGGAAGGTGTCCCTGCCTGTGGCAGGGGGTTGGAACTGGAGGAGCTTTAAGGTCCCTTCAACCCAAACCATTCCATGATTCTATAAATCAGAGCAGCTGTCTTGGAGAACTTCATTGCATACAGATCAGTGGGGTTATTTTATCTGCTAATTCATCGCTCATTGTCTTGATAGCGCGAGGTCCTCCTGCAGCTCTTCACAGACAGGTTTTGATTTGACTATCCTGAGTGGCGCTGGCACATCTGCAGACACATCAGTTCACTATTCAACCCCAGCATCAGCAGAGGCGCCGGCTGGCCCAGCTGCCACGGCTGGGGAGACGAGGGCACTCACGCCAGCTCCTGTCATTCCTTCTCTGCAACTGCACAGATCAAACATCAGCCATGGAGGAGGATGCTCCTTAAATCTGTGTACTATTACAAGATACAACCACAGGGGCAGAAGGCTCCTGGTTCACAAAGACGATGGAGGGGCTTTCTTCAAATAAAAAGAGGTTTATTAAGATAATGAGAATGACATCGTGGTGGTGTACATCTATTGCAGCATTAAGAGAAACAACAGCAAGTACAAAATCCTGAAGAACTTCTATAGTCATTATTATCACAGCCTATCTTGTCCATGCTACAGTCTTGTGTATCCAAAACTTCATTCCCATTTCTAAGGGCTGAAAATCCAAAGATTTTCATCTTAAAAAAAGAATAAAAATAAAAATAATCCCCCCCCCCAAAAAAAAAAAAAAAACAAAAAAACCCCCAACCCCCCAAAAAAAACCTAACTCAATTTGATATAAATAACTTGCACTGGACATTTTAAAACTTTCAGATTTTAATTACACATAAATAAATATATACAGATTTAGAACAGTTCAGTTTGGCCTTGTTCAAGTTCTGCTCCTTGTGCTTTATTAATTATTATTATTATTATTAACTTCAGAAACGTGTGTGCTGTTTTCTGTCGGTTGTGGAGTTTCAATCAGTCCTGGCTTTATCTTCACCTGCTTTATCCTCAGCTATGGCTGTGGCCATCAGGAAGGCTCTCCCCGGTTGGGTCCTGCCCTGGGACCCATCGGGTGTGCGGTCGTTCCTCCCCTCTGCTACAGCCCAGGGGAAAATCTACTTTGGGTCTCAGTCAGCAAACTGTAAATGAAGTCTGAAACTGCTTCAGATCCAAAGCAGCCGCGATGGTGACTTTCTCTTGGCCTGGCTTTCGGTGGGGACAATGAGAAGGTTTCTTGTGGGTTTGCCTGTCCAAACCAGCTGACAAATCCAGGTACAGCAGTGATGCAACCCCCTGCCCTCTGCGCCTCTGCCTCTGCCCTTGCTTTGAGGAGGCTTTTGCTCTTGCGTAGTTTTTCAGTTGGAAGAAATTCCTGGAGGATTTCACTGGGGGGGGATTAAATAAAACAAAACAAAATTGCACATGATTTGGCTTTCCTGCCTCCACGATTTGAAACCACCAAAGGCAAAGCCGTTGACCTGCCTGCTCTTCTCAACCTCACCATGCCCAGGAGAGTTGGGACCACCTTAAATTCTTGAAATCTCCTCTTTTTTTGTCTTTCCTTTATGAGTCTGTTCCCACATTCAAACAGTTCAGAAAACAGTGCCCTGGATCACCTCCTGGGGAGAGGGATGGAGACAGTGCGTTATTTCCGATGCTTCACCTCCTTCTCTGATGCTTTGGAGTCTCCGGCCGTGTGCCCGTTCCCTGTGCTGTTCATGAATATCTTATCCAGCCCCTTGAGGGACTCCACCAGGTAGTTCTGGAAGGCCGTGAGCGCTGCGCAGATGGCAGGGCCCCCAAAGCCGTGGGTTATCAAGCTGAAATGAGTCAAACAGCTCTGGACACCGGGCTCGAGGATGAGCGAGGGGCGGCTGTTCCCCAGCGGAGAGCGGTCTTGGGCTATCAAGTCTGCAAACTCCTTACAGATTTGCCTGGAAGAGAAAGGTTTGTGGTTACCATAAATGCTGCAGGAGTATGGTTGTGTCTGGGGGTCTTTTTTCCTGCTCCTTGCTCAAGTGTCTGCTTCCCCTTTGGGAAGCATTCAGCTCCAGCCTGGGGAGAGCCCCTGGGTGCAGAGTTGGAGCTGGCACATGTGGCAGTGCTGGGATGCTCCCGGGGGTTAAGTTAACCTCTCCCAGGAGGAGCGAGCAGAGGGTTCCCCTTCCTGCACATCCTTCATGTCCATGTGCAGTGAGACCATCTCTTCCCTGCGGAAGAGGAAGCTCTCAGGGATAACACTGCCCACCAGCGCTGCTGATTCCCAGCACACTGGTGGCTCGTTGCCATCTGTACTCACTTGGTAGCCAGCAGCATGTTCTTCCTGGTGTGGAGCTCTGTGGGGTCCGAGTGCTGTCGGCACAGGTACTCTGCCGCTGCCTTGGCTGGGAACTCAGTTTCACACACATACCCGAAATCCCGAGCCAGGTGAACGGCTTCACCTACGAGCAGGAGAGATCAAAGCTGCGTCAGTGCCTGCGTGGAAGGGGAGCGCTTTGTGCAGCAGCTTCAGCCCATGCCACTGCTGGGGCTCGTTTCTTCCGTTGCCACCCAAGGGCTTTCTGCACCTTTGGCTCTTGGTGCAGACACCTCTATGAGTTTCTTAGACTCACCTGTAAGCCAGTCTACATGGGTCCAAGCGAACCAGTGCCAGCTCCAAGCAGAAGCTGGTGCCTTCCTTTGCTAACTTTTATAAAGGATGGTGCTGGAGTTAAAGCAGGATGGGGTGTGATGCTGTGCGACTGCTCCAAAAGGAAGAACAGCAGAGGTGTTTCTCACGTGAGCACTTCCCCTGTGGCATATTCCTCTCGCTACGTCTTCCAAAAATCCCTGCTTGGCCTCTCTAATTGAGCAGAGACTTAAACAGGGGCTGGAGGGTGAAAAAGTGACTTTAGCCCCGTGGCTGCCAGACAACACAGGGATGTGAGAAAGGGGCAGATGGAAAGGGTTTACATCCTCCTGCAGTAAGCAGAGGCCCTCGGGCTGGACGTGCAGGCAGCGTATCCATCACCCCATGGAAATGCCCACCCATTGATGGAATTGATCCATCTCCAGGCATCCCCGTGGAAATAATCAGAGCTGATGGCAATTGATCATGCCCAACACCCGAAATCCCGGTCAGGCAGGCAGAGCTAATTTGACGTGCCCCCCTGCTGCTCATATGTATTAGGCCATCCATCCTAATAGCATTAACCTAGATCCCATCACATTCCCCCCAGCTTCCAGAGCTGCATCTGAGCTCCCTGTTATGGAAGAAGGTGTCTGTGCTTCCCATGTCATGATAACACTTCCCACTTTGTCTCCTCCTCCAAAGAAGGAGCAAATAAGGAAAAGCTATAGAGAATCAGAGCTGCAGCTGTTCGGGTGTTAAAAAACAACCAGAAAGTAATAGCTGTTGAAAAAAAACAGTGATTGTGACTGTAACAAAGGGCTGTGTGGCCTCGTAGAGGCTGCAGCCAGGTTTAGTTCTTCCACGAGTGCACCTGAGCGACTGCACAGCCGAGCCTTTAAAGGCCATTGGGATGCTGGTGCAGAGGGCACAAGGCAGCTCAGCTTCTGGAAGGGGTGGTTAAAGACACACCAAGCCAAAGGCTGGGAGGGGAGGCTCGTGGGGCAGGAGGCTGCGGCAAGCAGAGGGGCTGCAGGAGCCAGTCCCAATGAGCTGAAGAGCTGAAGGGTGTTTCTGAGGCTGAAATACAGCCCTGCCACTGCCCTCAGCGTGTGCTGGAGGTCCTCTCATGGAGCAGGTGCCCAAGAGAGGACAGGGGCTCCCAAAGGAAGCAGCCCTCATCATGCTCCCCAGGTCCCCTGGTACCCATCCTCCCCTATCTGTATGAATGGCTGTGGGTCAGCATGTTATTAGCACTCAGAACCCCACACAGTGAATTGGTTGAATGAACAATGGGAAAACAGAGGGGAGAAAATGAATCAAACCAACTCAGGCAGTGTCCAAGAAAGAGGGTGCCTGGGGCAGAGGGGCACAAGCCAGTTTCTGCATGCTGAGTAATGACAATGCACTAGCACCATCTCCCATACCATTGCACTTCTGTGCAGGAGCAGATCATATCCATCAGGCACACATGGCACTACTCTTTTATTTACTATGAGCTGGTAAGCAGGAACCAAACCATCAGCAGCCACCTGAAATCCAAATGTACATGTCTTCCTTCCTTTCTTTCTCCCCTTCCTTTCTTTAAATGGAAATCAGCCTTTCATTCAGCACAACCAACTGCCCTCAGTAACAACCCCCGCCTAATGAAGCGGGTCATTTAATTTGCTGGCAACAATGGAGATGATTTTCTATTCAGAAACTGCAGGCAGCTGCCTCCAACACGCTGGGTGCAAACACAATGGATTCCAAAGCTCGAAGGGAGTCAGAGCTGTCACTGCATTTGTCTGCATCCCATGTGCTTTGCTCCCAAGATGCGGTGGCAACATCATCATCTCCATCATGCAGAAAGCAGGAGGGCAGCGAATGAACAAGTGGATTTAAACAGAGGCACCTCACACTGCGTGGAGCTGTGGTGGAGCCTCGACAGAGCACGTTGCTGTCACCCAGCACAGGCTGCTCCAAGCCCTGTGTCCAACCTGGCCTTGAGCACTGCAGGGATGGGGCAGCCACAGCTTCTCTGGGCACCTGTGCCAGCGCTCAGCACCCTCACAGGGAAGAGCTTCTGCCCAAGAGCTCATCTCAGTCTCCCCTCTGGCAGTTAAAGCCATTCCCCTCTCCTGTCCCTACATCCCATGTCCAAAGCCCCTCTCCAGGTTCCCTGCAGCCCCTTCAGGCACTGGAGCTGCTCTAAGGTGTCCCCTGGAGGAGCCTTCTCCTCTCCAGGCTGCCCCAGCCCCGCTCTCTCAGCCTGGCTCCATTTGGCTTCTGAGAAGCTGACGAAGCATCATGAGAGCTGACTGCTCCGACAGAAATGCGGGGGTTTCGGGAGACAGGCTGGCGTGGCTCAGCACGGGGCTGTTTCCAGGCTCGGTCAGTGGTGACCGCTGCATAATTTCAGTGTTCTCATTTTTGGCAAGCTGCAAATGAAGGGTAGGGAGGTTTCGGCACTCCCAGGCCCCATGGGAGGGGATGGCGACGCTTACCTTCCACGAGGGATGTCAGCAGGGTGACGTTGGCAGCTTTGCGCCTTCCTGCAGGCAGATTCAGTCCAATTTTCTCTAACCTTTCCCTTAAACACCGACCCCCGTTTTTTGACTTTGCTCTGAAAATAGGAAACAAGAGAGGGGGTAAATTATAATATAATTACTATTTATATTAATATTAATTGATATTTAATTAATATTAAAACAACCACACCTAATCCCAGTTTAAGATTTTAGGTTTGAAAGCAAAGAGAAGAAGCAACAACAACGCTGTTCCCCAGCACACCACACCCCAAATCTCCATCGAGCTGGGAGGTGAGAGCCGGTGCTGGACACAAAGCGTGCTTGGGCCGTCGGAGCTTACCTGCGGAGGACTCCACCGAGGAGAGAGGCATTGAGACACTCGGGGGGTGAGAGCCTTCTCTGCACCTCCCCGACCGTCACCTTGTACTTGGAGGTGGAGCTGAGGAGGGAGAGGCGGCCGGGCACGGAGCAGAAAACCTCGTTGGGATTCGTCACCCCTCCGATCAGACCGTCCTTGTTCATTGACAGGGTGGAAATGGTGGTGCCATTGGCCTTCGAGGGGATGGGCACTGGGAGAAAGGAAGGGAGAGAGAAGAGACCGTGGCTGAGAGATTCCCGAGCCAGGGAAGCTGCTTTCCAATCCCCAGCACCATCCACAGACATCAGCACGGCTGGCTGGGGTATCCCAGTTACTTCCTCACTTTCCTCAATGAAAGAAGGGAGGTGGGATGATGAGGATAATGAAACAAAGGAAGAAATAATGGAGGCAGACTGGACCCTGCTTTCCCACACCTCCCTGCACTTAAACCCAAGGCTTTGGAATGGCCTCCTCTAACGCTAAGGACTGCCCACAGCGCTGCTGGACCTGTGAGCAGCTTCCCCTCCCTGTCTCCCCGGGGTGCTCCATGGAGATGGAATGGGATGGAGAAGCGCTGGGTGCTGTTGCTGTCCTGGCTTTGGGATGCGGTGGCAGCTACAGCCCAGCTCTGCGCAGCCACAGGGCTGTATCCCACCGGATGGGATTGAGCCATCACCTTCACACCATGCAGCAAACCCAGGAGGTGCTGGGCTGGCTGAGGGCTGTGCTTGTCAGTGTGCGTGCATAGGAACCAAGGGAAAGAGTTCCTTTGGCTTCAGCTTTGGGATTAGCCCCACAAGCCACAGCCCTGAACTTTCATCACACCTGGCTTAAAGGAAGCTTGGGAAGATCAGACCAAATTAACCCAGCACAGACTTCCTTTTACTTAATGGGCAGAAGTCAGGTAACACAAGAGGTTGGATGGGCAATGGTGGCTGCAGCAGCGCATTGGGCACAGTTTCCCCGTACATCATTCCAGTACAAAAAGGTTCTTAGACACAATAAAGGTTTATAGGTGAAAACCGTGGCTGAAACTTGTGCCAAATCTCTTTGGCCTTTATGTTCTGAAGTTAATAACTCATTTAACACTGGCGAAAAAAGCGGGTTTTGAACGAATCCAAAGATCATTTCAGCCCTGGCGTTCCTTGTGGTTCCTCGGTAATGGCTGTTCCACAATGCACATTCAGATGGTTCCTGCGAGAAACGCAGCAACGCATACCAGGGCGAGATGCAGGGTCTATAAGGAAATCCACATGCCCAAAATGAAACACAAAACCCGACCATTAACTGGGGAGGGTCTGTGAACTGGCCCTATTAAGGGGTGCTTACAATCAGCATATTGTAAACACAGCTCAAGAACTTGTTAGCGGGGCAATAAAAAGGCAGCACATGTTACATAAAAATGGGTAATGTTTTAAGACTGAAAGATGAATGGGAAGGAGCATTAGGGTGCATTAAGTTTCCTCTCAGCATGGAACTTGTACAGAGTCAGAGGGTTGAAGGACAAAATGCACCAGTGCCCTGCTGGAGTCAGCAGCAGCGGCGCTGGTGTTTGCCATGGCTGGAGCTGGTTCAGGGAAGAGCAAACACAGCAACATCACCATGAGATGGAGGAAACCTGAGCTGGATTTCCAGGAAGCAGCAACTTCAAAGCTTTCTTCCACAGTCCCAGAACAGGTTATATTTGTCTCTAGAGGACACCCTTAAAATAAAGAGTCAGAGTGCATTTCACAAGCATCCATGCATTGCTGCCAATGAGCGTGTTGCTTCAGGGGCAGGTACCCAGCAGATGTGGGTTCTGCTGCAGCAAGGGCCACCCCAAACCAGGCACTCCTGGAGAGCAGATGTTGCTTGCAGTGCCATACACGTTGTCTGCTCACAAAGAGCTCTGCATAATGTCAATACTGGCACATTTGTGCATGCCTGAAATCATGCAGTGGCGTGCATGCAAACTGCATGCGTGCTGGGGACCCACATACACACAAGGGATGGGCAGGCGTGCAGGAGGGAGGGGAGCCATGGCTCAGCACACATGCCCATGAAACGCAGCTGACACCAGTGTGAGTTAACACTGGAGCCTATGGAAAAGGAGCTCAAGACTGGTCCAAGGGAGCTCAGGTGTGACTCCGGCAGTGTGCAGGGCAGGGCGGTGGGAAGGCACGGATGGATGCTGATGCATGGAGGCACCACAACAGTTCTGAAACACAAACTGGCATCTTGAGGAATGATGCTGCTATTGGATACAAATCCCCTTGAAAGCTGTAACCCAGAGCAGCCAGGACAGCCCTGCTCCGTGCCCAAGCAAACGGTGCAGGCACCAGGCACAGGTAACAGAACATGGATTTTGGCATCATTCTTCTGCCTCAAGGCCACAGCTGAGGCCAGAACCCCACTGGATTTGGCACATGGAGGAATGGGAGAGGGCCACCCGTGTCACAGAGAGCTGGCACGCTCAGCAGCGGGCACACCAAGTGAGAAGGCAGAAACAGAATGGGTGGCTGGCCCGGCATCATGCAGAGCTGGAAACCAAGCCAGCCTCTTGAGTCCTGTAACCGTGCTTCATCCATTAGACAGCGTTGCCCCAATACAACAAGAACAAACATAGCCACATTTGCCATTAATTAGGAATTATTGTTATTTGGCCTCACCTGCTGCTGCTTGCCTGGTCTGCTCTGCAGCTTGTTTGCCCATAAACATGCTGCAGGAGGGAGACAAGCTACCATTAAAGCCTGACAGCTTTGTTTCCTTGGCTTTGGGGGAACCAAAATTGTCTCTTGTCATCTGAGTAAACCAAAAGTCCCCCTCGATCTTCAGTTGCTGCTTTCCTGTTCCCGCAAGCAGCAGGTGATCGGAGCACCTGAGCCAGCCTGCAGACAAGAAGGAAGCATGAGAGCGGTTGCGGGTCGGCACCGCACGCAGCCGACAGCCCAGAGCCCCGGTGCCGACCCCCTTTGCTGCTGGCAATAGAAATGTCACATCAGTGTCACTGCACTGGTCGCCCCTCCTGAGGTTTGTAGGTTCAGCCATAGGCAATGCCTGTCCTGGCATGGGGGCAGGACATCGCCTTTCCATCACCAAGCCAGCTCTCACTCTGCTCATCCCTGTGGCAAGGGTTGGGCAGGCTCAGCTCCCACTCGTGACCGTGGAGGAAGGGGTTATGAGCAGAAATGCACCACAGAGATGCACATTCAGTGACGCACCTACACATTGCAGAAGCTGATAAAGAAAGGGTGAGATGCTGGTGCCCAAACCACCCAGTGCCCAAGTGCTTGGCCTCCGCCTGATGAGCAGAACAGAGCTCAGCTGGGTCACCCCACCCCAGGAAGGTATAAAGGGCAGGACACAAGCATTTCCTTCTGCAGGGCTTGGCTTAATTCAGTTGAAGAAAGTGTGAGGAAGGGGCACCAGGCTTCACAAGCTAAAGCTCCAGTGAAGTGTTTTGCCCTGGTGAACCCTTGGCCCTGGGGATGCTGTGGTGGAGCTGGATGGAGGTATGCACTGTGGGGCTGCACAGGTCACAAGGGGCTGATTTGAAAGGGAAAACTGATTTTGTAATGAGATTGCACTGATAGACCTCAAAGAGCTTCACACGCTGCTGGTGCCTGCCCAGGGCTGGTCCAGAACCAGCCACTTCAGTCATTAACTCACCCCCAGTGCCTGTGTGAACTGGTTCATTGTGGCAGCTGGGGAGAACTGAGGCACAGAACAAGTTCAATGATTTACCAAAGCTCAGGTAAATGGCCATGGTCTGAGTGCATGCAGCTATGGTCTGTGGGAAGGCTCTTCTAAGCAACCCAGGCTTCAGCTGTTGCCTGAGTGTTAGGAATTGCCATATAGAAAACTGATGATGTATGGCTTCTGTTTTCATAACTCCAGACTTCTTTTAATGCTGTGAAATAGAGGTGTTTGTCAGTGCATCATTTTGTCTCATGTTGCTCTTGTATTTTGAAGTGAGCCACATAGAATGGCAGCATGTTGATAATAAGCATATGACATCTTGCTGAATGCAGGAAGGGAAATGATCCTCATTTCTTCCATATAACATCATGGGAAGCATTTCCATGCGGCTCAGTGTCTCACTTCTGCCTCGAAGGTTGCAGGGCAGGTACCGCTGGCAATGCTCTATACTTCTCATGTGTGCACTGAGCAGCACTGCAGACATAGATCCCACCCCGCTCGCCTGTCCTGGTGCTACACAGCAGGGACGTGTGGCTTCATCTTCCCTTTGAACCCCCAAAGCTTGTGATCCCCCATTGGAGATGCTTTTTTGTGCTGAGTCAGATCTAGGCTGTCTTTTAACCACCCCTTGGGTGTAACTGTCAGATGATGAAACTTGCACAGCTCCATTTGCTGTGGCATAAAAAGCCCTGAATCAGAGAGAGTGATTTCAAAACAGGACCGAAGGTTTCATCCCTTCACTTCCTCGGCTGCAGATCACCCTGCCTATGTGTGGCTGCATCCCTGCATAGCCAGGAGCCTGCTTTATGCCACTGGGCAGGTCACCTCGCCAATGTGGGCTTGAGATAGTAACATCTGTGTGGGAGAGATGCTGTGATACCTAATTAAAACTTGCCAAGTGATCCCTGATGAGAGGTTTCTCCAGGTGAGAAATCTCCGGATGGTAAATGTAGCCAGAAGGAGTTGGTCCAGCTCCGAAGTGCGGGATGGGATGATGCTCGTTGGAGAGGCAGATAGGTGTAGGAAGGCAACAGGCATGAGCCTCCAATGATGCTGCAGGTGGGATAGGATGCCACTGTCTCTGTGAGGAGGAGATTCCAAGCAACAGGGTGAAAGAGAAGGAACGCCACTAAACTGATGATCACCCTGTTGTGAACGAAGCGGATGGAGCGAGGAGACTTGTGCCTTCAGGGCGAAGCATGAAGTTTCTGGCACTCTTGTTCTGGTTCACAGAAATGGGCCTCTCAGCTTTTAAGCTCCAGGTGCAAAGAAGGAGGAGCAAAAAGAACCCATTCTTCAAAGACCTTTACCCAGGGAGCTAGAAAGCCTTGGAGAATTTCCTGCTTTGCCCTGATGAGTTTCAGCACAGATTGATCCGCGTTGTCCAGGGTGACGACGCTCCATCCCTGAGCTTCTGTACTCCCTCTCCTTCCTCACCTGTGTGCACAAGTCTTTGCGCCTGAAACCACCACTGTGCTTCCTGAAACAGCCACTTGGATGTGTAAATATTCAGTGCAAAGGGGGCATCTGCAGCCCAGGCTCAGGCTCTGCATGTGGGTGCTGCCAGTGCCTGTTCTTGGGGGGTGGCTGCACACCATCAGCTTTGGGCTTTAAGGGAAACCTGAACTTTGCCTATAAAAGTAAAAAGAAGTAGCACTGATACATTTCCATATGAGAAATGTGCTGCCTGCTTGCAAGGTAATTTGTAAGCAGGAAAATTTGTGGTACTTGGAAGCTGAATGCTTGTCGTGGTGTTATTCCATTTCCAGCTGGAGCTCGGGGTGCTGTGAGGGGGGAAAAACAAGTCCAGAGGGAACATGCAAATCGCTGCCTGCCTTACAAGTCTGTTTTCTTCTCTCCTTAGATACATTACAGGTAAATCCTCCTCCTTTGCAATGTGGAATCCCTGCGTATGGGGGCTTTTGTTGCAACACCTTTCAGGTGGGAGTGTGCTACAGTTCAGATTGTGTTTTAAAGAGGTATCAGCCAATCTCTTTAGGAGACTACGTGGGACAAAGCAATCTCCCATCTCCAGGCACAGCGCTGTCTCCAGACACCCTAAAAGCATCTTGACCCCGGTCCCTCTCCGGGGCCATGCACTGGTCAGCTCAGCTGTGTTGGGCATTGCTGTGGGTTCAAGGCATCCCAAAACACGCTGTGGGACCTCCAAGGTGCAAACCTATTCATGCAGCTGCTGAGGTTTTGCTTCCACAGGATTGTAGGTGCAGTGGGTGACAGCCCTGAGCCCCCTGGGTTCTGTTCTGCAGCTCTGCTCCAGGCAGGCAGCAATGGAAAGCTCAGTCCAATGGATGCTTGATGGAAGATGCCCCAAAAGGCAAGGGGTTGCTGCTGTCTTTGAGGAAGAGCTTTCAGTGAGCTAATCTAACCTTCGTTTGAATGTCTCTGATGTAAATTATAAGATGGAGATACATATATAAAGAAGTATCTGCATGTGGGTGTGAGCCAGAGGCAACTGCTCCTACCATCCCTTTCAAAGCCCTTTTGCAAGGAGGAGGTGCTGTGGAGTTCAGCTGCTCCAATTTCCTGGTGTTTCAGCAGAGAGGTATTTATTGATGATCCAGGGAAGGAGGTCAGTGCCATCAGCTGTATTTCAAACCTGTGGTCTGTAATTATCCTTTCTTCCCGGAGGGGATTATACAGGTATTTTCTTTATCTTGAATGCACAACCTGAACCAGGTCCCCATGTCAAAGAGCATCTCTAGGAAATGCTGTAATCGGCTTGAAGGCCTTTTCAAATGGAAGGATGGAAAGAATCTTGTTTTATCTCTGGGCTTTCCAGATTGCTGAGTCCTGATAGGGAAATGGATCTCGGACCCTCAGAGATGGAGCAGGGATACAACTCAAACTATTCCCATGAGAAAGCTAATCAGAGGAGGTCCCATGCCTATGCAAAGCTCCTGTACTTAACATTCTCTTTCCCATGCAAATCAATACATTAGTTAAAGTGCCATGTGATATTAATTGCATTTTTCTTTCTGTGCCTCTGTTTTACCCAGCAAAGTACCTGCCTTGTGTCACTGCAGGTGTCTCCTGGGGAGCTCTGGGATGGACCGATGGGGCAGGAAGGTTCAGCCTCCTGGAGACAAGCGGATGTGGCATCTTGGTTAAGTATGGTACCTGCTTAGTACCTTGCGTCTTGCTAGGAATGGCCAATCAATATAATAACCAAATTTACTCGGACCTCTGTAAATGCACCCTGTGCTGCTCCAGGACTGGCAAGGGGATTAGTAAGTGGTTTGTAATTAATAATTTCAGCTAATGCGTTGCCCTGCTTTTCCAGTTAGGAGTGGCTCAGCCTCAAATGTGCTGCTTGGAAAGGACAGTTTGTGGATTTTTTGGAAACTGCTCCCAAACACTTTGTTGTGAGTTCCCACTCATTTTGCTGCTGTATTCCAGTTCATGGATTGGGCTGTGTTGTCAGGGAGCCCCAACAGGAAGCTCGGAAATACCCCCCTGGAACACAGCAAATATTAATGATTAGAGAGTCCCCCTCTTCAAACTGATCTCCCTTTTCTGACTGTGCAGCTAGGAACCTTCATATCTACATTAGAGAGATACCCATTCAAAACTCAGTTCAATTACCAAATGCTTGGGAGGGACTTAAGTGGCTCTGCCTCTGTTCCGATTGATTTCACGCGTTTCCCAGCACATACAGGTATTGGGAAGGCAGGGAACTGAACCGGGAGGCTGGAGAGCCCAGGGGTTTAAGCCAGGGCACCTGGAGACTGCAGTGCTCTGTGCTGACACCAAGGGAAGTGTCTCATCCGATGCCACCCCAGCCTGGCTGAGCCGTGCCACACGGCAGCAAGCGCTCCCCAACACGCACTGCGCCGCTCTGCCCTGCAGCGGTTACCATCACAGGTTTATTCATTTAGCAGCACAAACTCCCATTACATTTTGGCAACGGGTCTGCGGGATCTTTGTGTTTAAACAGCATAATCCATTTTACAGTAACATGCTTGAGAGGTTTTCCCTGTATTCCCCGTAGAAGCACCTGAATTTGTGTGGCTTGGATCCACATAATCTGAAAAGGGAGAAGAAAGATGCAGTGTCTTCTGCAAGCGGCGGCGGAACCCATGCAAGCCACGGTGATGTTGCTATCAATTTGCTGAAATGTGTTTAGGTTATGGAAGGCAAAAGACCCTTCAGCAAAGATTAGATGAGAGTAATAATAGGAAAATACTTCTCTTCAGAATGAACCTGCTGCCAACCCGCAGAGTGTGCGGGAGGGTTTCGAGCCGAGCCTAAGACTGCAGTAACGTAAATCTGTGCTGGAGTCATCAGTTTGCCTGGGGATGGCTCTGAGGAGAGGCACCACTTCCCACTGCCACAGAGAAAATGCTTTTTGCTTTCCCTGCTTGGAAGGGGCTCTGCATTTCTAACGTCTTTGTATTGCCGGGTTGTCCAACAGCACAGATGTGTTGCAGCCCCAGGATGCATGACATGGGACCCATCATGCTGCCAGGGAGGAGCCACAGGGAAGGAGCAACATCACATCTTGCTATGGGGAAACCAACTCAGACCAGCCAGCTGCGCAGGATGGGGCCCATCTGCACACAGGTAACTGTGGTGCAGCTCCTGCAGCATCTACAAACCCTCTGATGATGTCTCCTCAATGCCTGCCCCCATCTCTGCCAACTTGGCTCTTGTGCTTGAAGCCACCCTGAATGCCACACTCAGAGCCTCTGCTCACACCGCACCAGCCCATGGGGTGCCCTGGGGGGACACCATCCCCATTGAGCCACCTCACTGGGGACACCGCTTGCTCCCTGGGACCTGCCTGACCAGTCCAGAGGAAACAGGGCCTGCCCTGATCCCTCACTCCCTGGCGCCTCGGCACTCGGGTGACTGATGCCAGATAAATGCCTGAGATAGAGGGTGGGGAGACTCAGCCCGGCTGGAATGCCAAGCACGCGCCGCAGACGCTGCCATGGCTTCTTAGGTGGTGGAGTTGAACCTGCTCACAGCTCCCCTTGTCCCGCTCCAGGGATGCGGGTACGCCGTATTCCAGGATTTTTAATTGCTTATTTCTAGCAATTCCTTCCCACTTCCTTGTGCTTCTCTGCTCTTTTCCACCACATCACAGCGCTTAAACTCTCTCCAAACCAAAGGTGATACCCAGAGGTAGCAAGAGCTGGGTGTGGGATGGTGCATGGAGATGAGGCCTGAGCATGCAGCATCTCCAAGCATTGGATCCATGTTTGCTAATTAGTTCCTCCATTAAGAATTAAATGAACAAATGGAAGGACAGCAAGAATGAGTAATTCCCTAGGATCACACAGGAAAGGGTGGGATGCTTTTGTGGTTAGGGTGCTAGTCTGGGACTTCAGAGAACCTTGTTTAGGTTCTTCAAATAATTAAGGCAGATTGCAAACTCTCTTTTCCTGAGATCATGTATCTTGGAGTACTACTAACCAGGGAGGAATCTCCTCTATGGAGCGAGAGAGAGCGGGGCTGATTCAGCCTGGAGAAGAGAAGGCTCCTTCAGGGGACACCTTAGAGCGGCTCCAGTGCCTGAAGGGGCTCCAGGGAACCTGGAGAGGGGCTTTGGACAAGGGATGGAGGGACAGGAGAGGGGGAATGGCTTTAACTGCCAGAGGGGAAACTGAGATGAGCTCTGAGGCAGAAGCTGTTCCCTGTGAGGGTGCTGAGGCGCTGGCACAGGGTGCCCAGAGAAGCTG
>JANRGW010011482.1:0-14654 GCA_024733675.1 Psilopsiagon aymara | reverse complement strand
GAGGTGTCCCTGCCCATTGCAAGGGGGTTGGAACTGGATGAGCTTAAGGTCCTTTCCAAACGTAACTGTTCTATGATTCTATGAAGTTCTGCAAAGCAGCACTATAGAACCAAGGGAGCTATTAATTTAAGGAAAAAAAGAATTGTGCACAAAAGTAGATCTGAGTCATCAGCAGTGATTGTTGAATTTATGTGTTCTGAGATTACTCATAGGTAAGGCAGAGGAAGAAAAGGAGGGTCAGAGCTCTGTGGAACCTGCTCTGCAGGCTGGAGGAAGGATGAGGACACCCAGAAAAAAGCCATTCTGCTCAGCTGCATGGAATGAATGTGCAATTTGATACTTGGTAATTCTGGTACATAAATTTTTGAGTAATTGTGCTCTTCCTACAAGCGACCTTGGTTTCCTCCACTCTGACAGCTTTCGTCGTGTTCTGGAAGCACCAAGAATCTGCTGGGAGAAGGGGAGGGACTGGAGGGAGCCTGTATGTACAAAAGCTGTTTCTAAAAACCAGAGTGACGCATGTATTCCCGTCTTTGTCAAAACAGGTGCCTGGTTGAATAGTGAATCTTCCCTCACAAACCGCAAACAAGCGGAAGAGGAATGTGACCCAAATATCTCCTCTTTTCTGAATGTGTTTGAGAGAAGCCTGACAGTCTGAGCTGATGGGTGTTTTGCAAGGTTTTTTTGGTAGCAGCTCTTCACCTCAAGTCCTGAGACAAAACCTTTCTGCTGTTACTGCTGCATGCAAGCTTCTCACTCCGAGGCCTCCCTCACAAAGGTGGCTCTCTTTTAATGATACTGTTCACAGATGATGTCCAGAAGGCTTTTGAAAAAATAGCTAGAGAATTACGCAGTTTAAAAATGAAGGTGTGATGCCCATCGAAGTAATGTTCTGCATCAGTGGTGAGCAGGACACTTGCCAGCTCAAGTAGACTGCTTTTTTTTTTTCCTCTTCAAGTGGCTTCATATGTAGGCACTGTAGATACAAAGGCTCTCTTTAGGCTGGATTTACAGAGCTGTTTTTCATTTGTTGATGTGACCCATGTGGTGGATTTCAGCCAAAGGAACAGTCTACATCTTTGCCTGTGAAAGCCAAGTTCTGTGATGTGCCAGGTGAATGTTGCATTGGGAACAGTAATACAAACTGGAGGCTGCAGTACTGGAGTTCTTGGAGCAGTTTTGCATCACTGGGATACAGGCTCAAGAGAAGTGGAGCTGAAGATGATGTGAGGAGGATGCTCTCAGTGGTTCTGGGTTGGGTTTTTTTTTTTCATTTATTCTAATAGTCAGACCTATTTTAAGAGAGTCTTCCCAGCTGCAAAGCAGATAATGTACTGTACCATCTAATCCTGCCGTGTGAATGAAGCTTGCTATCCCCCAAGTGCCTGCCAGTCTCCCTGCTTATTTATCACACTCCTAAGTGCAGTGTAATACATACTTGAAGGATGGCTGGCTTTATCCTCTCCAGGAGCTTATTTAGACAGCATCCTGCAGGGAGGAAGAACTGAGGTTTGCTGTAGCACAAGCTGACAGAGCCAGTCCTCTGACTTACCTGTAACCTTAATCTCTCTGCTGAGCTCTTGAACGCTGACACATTTGGCAGCACTGGTGGTGGAGCTGGTGAGAGCTGAAACCCGCCCAGCTTATGTGCATAAAGCTGCCTCTCTGCAGCGTGTGACTTGGCAGCCTAGGAAGTGCATGGGACTAAGGCGTCCTTTCCCTAGGAAGGCTGCTGTGTGCCAGGGTTGTTGAATCTGCTGTAGGCAGGTGACTCATACCCAGGGGCCTGTGGGCACCTGGTGGAATGTCATAAATAAGCAGTGTGGTTCAGTGATTCAGTGTGATATCTGGCTCCCCACCCAAGCAGCACAATCGCCTGCCCCTTCCTGCCCTCCTCCAGATGCAAGTGCTCTGGCTTCCCCGGGAAGCCCTGTCTGCCTTTGATGCCTCTGTACTCCAGGCTGCTCTCATGCAGCTGCTAAATCCTGGTGTTTCCTTCATCTTTAAGACTTGGAGACAAAACCTTCTCTGGCTGTGGTCTCAGCTAGTGTGTGCTAATCATCACTGCAGAGCTATTTGGTTGTATTTTGTGTCTGTCTACGTTTCTGTGGTTTTAAGTTCTGCAGGGTTGGTCTTTGCAGGGCTCTGCAGTGTGCCCAGGTGTCTTTGAGTGATAAAAGATTAGTGAGAAGGCAAAGATTAAATAGTGCTATAGTGTGCTCCTTGCAGGGTGGCAAGGCTGTGTCCTCTTTCTGCATTAACCTGAGTTGATGATCCTGGTGGGCTGCCTGTTACTAAAGGCTAAAAGTAAATGAAATCTGAAAGGGCTTTGCACAGAAATACTGGTGAGGGAAAGGCTGTTTCATCATTGTTTGTACAACATGGAGCTAAAAGAGCAGCAGTTGACATAAGCCTGGGGATGAGAAGGCGTCTCCTAACTTACCATAATAGAAAGGTTCTGTTCTGATTTTTTAGTTGGAGCCATTTTCAAATGGGGGAAAAGGAAATAGGGGAGAAAAGTATTAAGGCATGATTTACAAAGTAAATGAAAAGGGAATTTTAGAATATCTATGATGACCAGAGACTGGCCTGTGTGACTTGTGAGCTTCCTTCCTGTCTTGTGCTCCCAGCTGGAGAGAAGGACTCTTTGTCAGCCTCAGCTGCCCCAGAGGATGCTGTAAACACCCTCTGGCTTTTTATGATAAAGATTCATAAAATATTCCCTGCATCCTGCTGTGCTTTTTCCCTTTGTATGCCTGCAAAGCAGCATCTGATGTTGTGAATACCGTCACTTTTGATTTTGGTTGTTTTTTCTACAGGAATGGGGACCACAGATCATGTCATAGTGCTGGCTTCCACCAACCGTGCTGATGTCTTGGATAATGCTTTGATGAGACCTGGGAGGCTGGACAGGCATATCTTCATTGATCTTCCAACACTCCAGGTACATTCCATTTACTGCCCTGTCCTTACCATAATGCTGATGACTAAGGTTTCCGAGTCCTTAATGGTGATCCATTCATTGGTGGGTCAAAAGCTGAGTTTGGAGAAGTGGAGCTGGTAAGCTTCTGTTTGCCTTTATTTATGTGCTGTAGATGAAGTACTTGACACTCTTAACACAATTGCTTGTTTCCCTGAAATACCACTTGCTGGTTTTAAGTGTCTTTGCTCTGGTGCCAGCTTTGATGATGAATTCTTCCATGAGATTTGCTTTGCCATGCAGATGCAGAACTATGTTTGTGTCTTCTCTCCAGGAAATTGGGAGCCACATAATTGGCAAGTTGGCTTATGTGAGAATGAGATCTTAAATTGTCATGTGCCTTGAGCACCATTTGTTCTGTAGGTTTATTGTCCTCACTATCCTTGTAAGGCTCCTCATTTTCCTTTAGGCAGCCTGTTAAGTGACTTGTTCCTTCTGAATGCTTTAAATCCATTTGCTAGGAGTCTTCCATGTCTGCTATGTTGACATTTGTAATAGAGTTTTGGGAGTAGGCTCAGCTGCAGTAAAGATCTGTCTGCTTTGCCAGCACAGGCTCTTCTTCTCCCATCTGTGCTTTACTGCCATCCTCAAGAGTTTTCAGTTAAAATACATTAAATGCCTGATGGAATCTGGCTCCGGAAGCATGAACTGTGCAGCTGCCCTGAAGGAGGAAGGGGGAGAACCCTGGCAACTGAGACCATTGTTTTAATCAGGATCTCCTGGACCAGCTGCATGAGTCACTCCTTGATTACTTGCCAGCTGTCGTCTCACCCCCACCTTTGTCTGGGAAGTGGTCTCTGGTGAAGGAGCTACTAGACGGGGTTTGCAGTTTGGGTGTGTGAGGAAACAGGTAGAGGCAGTCAGAGCTCCTTCCTGCAAGTGCTTTCTTGGTAAGAGAAAAGTTAAGACAGATCAGAGTGAAAGTTAGGAAGGGAGAGTGGCCCAGAGAGAGAAAGCAGTGACACACGGTAAACCTCTGTACGTCTGTGCTGTATTTGGGACGGGTGTTTACCAGGGCTCCTGGAGCACCACCACACTGTAAGGACAGCCCTGCCATCTGGTGGCAATGTCACCGTGTCCCCACTGCCAGAGGTCTGTTCCTCCTGTGCTCTCTCCGAGGGACAGCACTAAAGCTGCCACATAGCAAAGACTTGGTTGGACTCAGGTATTCTGTGCTCTTTACAGGAGAGAAAGGAGATCTTTGAGCAGCACCTGAAGGGCCTCAAACTGATCCAAGATGCCAGCTTCTACTCACAGCACCTTGCAGAACTGACTCCAGGCTTCAGTGGTAAGACATGCTGTGTCCCAGTGGGGCTGCTCTGCCTGCTTCTGCACTAGTTCTGCCGTTCAAGCTGGAGCTTCGTGGTTGCTTAGTTTTAACTATTTGAGTCTAAAGGGTTTTTTCTTCAAGCCGCCTCTGTCGCTATGGAAATAGTGGGAACTTAACCAGCTCTCTGATGAGCTCTGATGAGCAATTGTTCATGGCTATTTCCAATCTGCTGAAACTTCTGGGACTAGTAGGGTGTGGGGATAGGAAAATACTCTTTTATAGTGCCTGGATTTCCAGTTCCTAAGGGAGGGAACCACTGCTCATGCTCTGAATCCAAGCTGTTGTCAAGGCTGAGATGTTGCACTTCAGGGAGAAAACTCTCAAAGCTGATACGTATTACCAGGAAAGCAATAGGAGAAATGAATAGAATTACTTTGTCAGTCAGAGTAGAAATTGGACAACTCTTCCTGGCTCCTGCACTGAGCCTGTTTCCAGGGTAGGTCCCTGGGAGTTTGAAACAGCGCTGTGCAAGGGGCTCCCGAGTTCCTGTTGATTTGGTGTTCCTGGAATATTCTTTCTGGGTTTCCCCTCTAACAGGCCCCAGCACACTGCCTCTTCGTGACTTCTTTCAGCAGCCCCCCGCCACCGTCATCCACACACACAAACTCAGAACAGATGTTTTTTCTCTTCCACACAGAGGCTGTGCGGTCACTGCGTGAACAGCAGCCCATGCCAGCTCAGACTGCCCACTCCCCTGTTGCTGACAGCCAGCCTTGGCTTTAGCCTCCTCATTGATCACCGAATTCTGTCCTCTCTGTGGCAATGCAGCCTTCATTGCCAAGCAGTTGCATTGTTCAAATCCAGCATAAACACTGTGGGCTAGATTTGCTCCCAGGGAGCAAAAAAGTGCAGGCTAGTTGACTTGCTTAGGTCCTTCTCCAGATTTGTTTGCTTCCTCTGTCCTCTGCAATCTCTGTAACAAATCCAATGTAATTCTTGTAAACTCTTGTCTACAGGAGCTGACATAGCGAATATATGTAATGAAGCTGCTCTTCATGCTGCTAGAGAAGGTCACAAATCCATTGATACTTTCAATTTTGAATATGCTGTGGAAAGAGTCATTGCAGGTAAGTGATTCAGGCATTTAATTTCCCTCCAGTCTTACTGGTCTGTGCCATGCTTCTTGAGAGAAGGCTCAAGAGAGTGGATTACAGTCAGGGAAGACTCGTTTGTCCTAACTGTGCGCCTGTAGTGCTGACCTGAAGGTTTTAGGATTTTACAGTCACAGATAATTCTCCAGAGATGACCCCTGGATCTATCTTCTGAATTTGTAGGCAACCTGAACCCGTAGCTCAGAGGAGGTGGCCAGTGGTAAAACAGTAAAGAGAAGAATTACTATCTGTATGGCTTTTTTTTAGTTTCAAAATAATTGGGGTTTGGTTAGTTTTTTGAAGAAAAGGAGTGGAAGTGTCTCAGGTTTTTTCTTGCTGCTCTGGACACCTGCTATTCATATAAACATGAATAGCAAATAGGCTATGCATCCTCAACGGCAAGAAATCAGAGATTTTTCTGTTCAGTCTCAAAGCCCAGGCTTTGGTGAATTGGCAGAATAAATTGAAAGACAGTAGACTACTGTTCTCCCTCTGAGAACATCCTGTCGGCCTTTCCCTGTTGTGTGTGCTATTGCCAGCAGAGGAGCCTCTGGAGATTGCCCTGTAGCAGTATATTATAGGGAAGGGAAAAAGAGTTCCCAGAACACTTGACTTCACCTGAGGGATTTGTGTCTGGTGGGTTTCAGTGTGAGCTGTGGTTTTCATAATCAGACACTTAAGTGCTTCCAGGGTGCAGTGTCATTACCAGGGGGTGAGCCTGGGCAAACAGACTGGCATTCCGTACTTTGCTTAGAGAGTGTGGAACAGGATGTTTGCATTGGGTCAGTTATTTCCTGATCCTGGAATTCAGTCCTGAGTGTTTGCTTTATCAGAAAATGCCCAAACAATTCCTCACTTAAGAGATTTTTGAGAAAATTCTGACAGTTTCACCTGCCTCTTCAAAGCACTCCAAGAGATTTGGTTTGGTAACTGTGGTCACACTTACCACAAAGCCCAGACTGTATCCAGCAGTTCCCAGGAGTCAACAGTGAGATGAATCTAGTTGTAACACAGAAGTCCTCATAAGCTGGAGAAAGAGGTGCTTTATTTCTTATCTGCAGGAGAGAAAGCACCAAAGTTCTTGGTGTTCACTTGGATTTTCTTTCTGAGTTCCATCCTTACCTTAGTCCCCCAGACTTGGAAGGCGAGACAAAGAGCAAGTGAGGCCACAGAAGATTAATGTGGTGGGGCATTGCAGGGCATGGGCTTCAGCAGTTTCACTGCTGACAGGCTGACATGCTTCCCCAAGGCTCTGTGGTGCGTAGGAGGCCTTACAGTCTTTTTGTTGCAGAATTGGATTCCTTCATGTTATTGGAACCTGGCTGTTTTCCATACACTACGTCTAAAAGACCTCAAACAACCCTTCAGGCTTGTAAATTGAATGTACCCTTGCCATGTAATAGGAATGTTTCTGGGTTTCACAATTCAGAGGGCATTTCAGTTGCTATAAAAGCTTTTCTTGAAAGAACGAAGATATTACTGTGCTTTTCATTATAAGCTTCTGGTTTTAATAAATGGTGTGGAATCAAAAGAGAACTTTGCAAGTCCAGAGGCTCTCTCAGCCTTAAAGCTTTGTATTGCTGTAAGGGAGGAGTAAGAACCTCTCTCTGTGGTAGTCCCCATTGTGTTTTTCATTTGGGAGCAGAAAGCAGTCAGTAAGTCGTCAGGTCTCTTGGGAGTGAGGGAGGAAACCTGCTGAGTGCACAGAGTCTTTTACGGGTTGTCTTTAGAAGATGTAGAAGAGCCTAGTTTCTTGGTAGAGTTTGTGTCCTCTGTGTAAGGGCAGCAGAGATGCACCAGAGTTGTTTCCTGAGTTGTCTCCTAAATGCAGTAAGTACAGGCCTTTAGAGAACTTTTGTGCCTGGAGATGAACTTTTCGTAGGAAAAGAAATAATCTTTGTAAGCACACTGTGTGTGCTGTTGGGAAGAGTACAGTCCTTTTCTCCTTGGTGGGCTGAAAGAGGAATGATTCCAGAATTTAAGTGTCTGTATGTATATATATGTGTGTATATACATGCAGTGTGTGTATATATATATATACACACATACAACTTTCTACATAAGATGACATACAGGCACATGCACACACACTGCTGAAGGTAGGGTAAGGGACTGACTGATAAAAATCAAGGCTGTTGCAGTTAATCTGCTATTCCATCACCATCATTCCTTGTGGGACACAGTGGTTTCCAGGGTCCCTGAGCAGTAATTTTACAAGATCTGCCATGCTAATTTTGCTGTTTCCTTGTTTAATAAAGCTCTTAACTTTGTTTAAAAATTAATGTTAATAGAATGTTGTTTTCCAAGACATGAAGCAAGCTTGGTGTAATGCTGCTCTTGACTCTGCCTGCTCTACCCCCTACTGCTTCTGGCACTGTTGGAGACATTGGCTTTAAAGTACTGGTACCATTTTACATTCAACATGCAGAGGTGTAATAAGTGCTTGATATGCAGGGTATTCTGTAGTTAACATATTTTCTATAGGCCAGAAGTTTTACTTCCATTCAGCATTTATGTTTTAATCCTTATTGGACTTACTCTGCGTTGCAGACTACTGGGTTGGAAAATAAATGCTTTCAAAAATTACCTTTTTGGAGGAAGTATTAAGTGAGAGTTACGGCTTAATTTGCTAGTCCTCAGGAGCCTGGGAATAAGCTCCTGCGGAGCATGCCATGTGTAATCAGAGATGTTTCCGGGGTCTGGAGAAAGGTTGGGTTTTTTTTATGTATACTTTTGGTCTTCTATTGATTTGAACACTCCTTATGCACAAGAATCTCAACTGGGACCTTATATATAATGCAACATCTTGTTTCTCTCATGTTCTCCCTAGGGGACAGAAAGACCATACGGCAAAATCAATATGATACTGTAGCTAGTCTCTGGTTTGGGTTTTGTTTTTCCAAATGGTAGGGTAACTTGTTGCAGATCTGTCCCTGGGCAGAGATAACACTGTGACATGCTTTTGGCAGAGCTGGGAACAGAACAGAGCTTTGTGTTCTAGAGCTGTGATCTAATCAAATGTTAAATTATTTGTCAAATTATTAAGTCTGTTGTAAGAAAGAAAGGAGGGAAAAGTTTCTGCCAGTATTTTCAAGCAATTCAGGCATAGGTCACTTTCTGCTGTAGGGGAAGAGAGCAGCTCTTCCACAGCTTGTAACTGAAGGGCTTTTTACTGCCTCTCCTTATGCAAGAGTGCAGTGCGATTTTTGCTGGTTGTTAGCCCCAGACTGCACTAGCTTGAGCATAAGATTATGCCCTGCTGGTTGCACCTATTGCTGGCAATCTCATCAAATCCTTGTCTGTGTTCCTGTAGGCACTGCCAAAAGAAGTCAGATCCTGTCACCAGAAGAGAGGAGGGTTGTGGCATTCCATGAATCAGGCCATGCTCTGGTTGGCTGGCTGCTGGAGCACACTGAAGCTGTGATGAAGGTAAGCACACTACCAGTTCTTGTATAAAGAAGCCTGTCACTGGGTGTGAAGATAAGTCCTTTGAGCTTCTCCTCTCTGAGATTTGCTGCTTGCTTTCTAGTATTTGTGTTGAATTCTGCTGCTGGCCTCCTTGAGCTTGGAGCTCTGAATACTGCAGCAAAATAAAGGGTTAATATAGAGTAATTCAGGTTGAAAAAGAGCTTCTCTGCAGGGAAACGCCTGTCTTTGGCACCCCAGGGTGTATTCTTTCCCATGCACGTCTCCTTCTCAAAAAGCCTTGACACTGAGAGGACATGGGGAGTGGAAACGACAAGGGAGACAGCTCCTTGGCTCCCCACCAGCAGCAAATTAATTCTGAATGACCTATTGTATGAGCAGAACTGTTGTTAATTACCCTCTTTTAATACATATGGGAAATGGCTCTTACTTTTCTGAAGACATCCTGTCTTCTCTAGGTAGTCTCACTGATTCTGGAACACAGTGAAGTGAACTCTATGGCTTATACTCTCCAAAGCAACTCCTAAATCTTAGGATTTCACTGGCTTGC
This sequence comes from Psilopsiagon aymara, assembly GCA_024733675.1. Lineage (NCBI taxonomy): Eukaryota > Metazoa > Chordata > Aves > Psittaciformes > Psittacidae > Psilopsiagon > Psilopsiagon aymara. The sequence goes on along the minus strand of JANRGW010011482.1, from coordinate 5,277 downwards.
TATTGAGGACGATTTCCTTTCCATTTCTTGAGCAGAAAGTGGCAGAAAGCTTATGTGTGAAGCTGTGAGGCAGAGCCTGAGCATAGGAATGGTAACATACTGCAGTCCTTGGCGGTATCTCTGTAGGCCAGCCTGCCTCATAGCTTTCCACAGATTTCATTGGGAATGCTGACCTCTTCCTGTTCACTTTCTGCTGCTGTAGCTTTGAACTCTTTTTCTCTCTGATCAGAGTTGCTCTGTGTTGCAGGTTTCCATAGCCCCTCGGACAAACGCTGCTCTTGGATTCGCTCAGATACTTCCAAGAGAGCAGTACCTCTTCACAAAGGAACAGCTGATGGAGAGGATGTGTATGGCACTGGGAGGGAGAGTGTCTGAGGCCATCACCTTTAACAAAGTCACTACAGGTGAGGAGTCAGACATGGCACAGACTCTGGAGATTGTGCTAAGACATCCTGAACTTGTGCTTGCTCTGTCCGAGGGTGAGTTGAGCAAGAGATGAAGTTTTCCCACACTGAGAAGTGTCAGATTGCATGATTTGATCTTGGGCTTGCATTTGTGAGTATGGAGGTCTCTTGCTGTTGAATGCCACCGTGTTCTCAGACTTGTCCCAAAGCCTAAGGCCACAGATGGAATTACACAGTGAGACTCTCAACTCATGGGGGGGCCTAGAGCTTTCTGTGCTGTGTTTCCAGCTAGTTATATCCAAATGCAGTGGCAGCGACAGGTAAGCACTCCACATAAGCTACTTTGCAGTACGTTCACTCAGTCACACGTGGGTCCTGCAGTACATGTAGAAAGGTCCATCAGCAGGTGGAGTGGTGGAGCAGGTGGATGCTACTCTGCATCCACAGGTTCCTGTGGATCCTCTGGTCTCTTGACTAGCAGAACATGTGTTGGGGGGGGGATGTGCTTCTCTTGCACTCAGCTTAGAGCTGACAGGCACTGTGTCTGTCTCTCTTGCCCAGGAGCACAGGATGATCTGAAGAAAGTAACCAAGATAGCCTACTCCATGGTGAAGCAGTACGGAATGGTGCCCAGCATTGGGCAGGTCTCCTTCCCAGACCTGGAGAGCGCACCTGGAATTGGTCGGCGTCCTTTCAGCCAGGGACTTCAGCAGATTATGGACCATGTAAGGGCACCCTTGGTTACACATTCCAGCTTCTGTTCTTCAATTCTGCAGCTCAGTTGGAAAAAAACAAGTAACTTGCACCCAAACAGTTCATGTTTTTCTGATAGCCATTGGGGAGTGAATTTCTAGTGAGTTTGTTTCCCTGGGATTTGTGCTGAGCTGCATCTTTTGCTACCAGACAGCCTCCTTAATTACACTGCATTTCCCACCATCTGGGACTCTACTGGGGAGTTGTGCTAGTGCAGGAGTTCACTGTTCCTTATCCTGAATATTCCTCTGACTGCTTTTCACATGGTTTGTCTGTATTTTCTGTTGATGGGAACTACTTTCTGTCTGTCTCAGTCTGTAGATTCTATACCTCAATTATCTAAGTTGTGTTTGTTGCACTCCAAGTGTCTCTTTCCTTTTTACTGTCTTTTAGGAAGCAAAAGTCCTGGTGGCTCAGGCTTACAGGCGCACAGAAAAGCTCTTACTGGAGAACAGGGACAAGCTGCAAATAGTAAGTTGGAGGGGAAGGGTGGCTTTGGATTTTTCACCTGTTACGTCTTTGCCTTGCTACTTTCTGTGCTCTCAAGATCAGCTGTTGCAGTGTCTCTGTGGTCCTACAAGGTCTTGTAGAGGGAATGCTGGGGCTCATGGTGTGAACAAGCAAGTACTGCAGACACCCCAGATCAGGAGCAGGTGCAGGGAGGAGTGTGTGCTCTTCCAACAGTAAGTAGTCTGCCTCTAGACACCAGCTGGTATTTGCAGTGTAGAGGAGTAGGAGTGCTCTGTGGAAGTGTTCAGTGCTGGAATCCGGCCCCCTCACCTTCACTTCTCTGCTAGCCTCTTTACAGTGTAGTTTCCTGTAGAGCAGACTGACTGTTCTTGTGAAGCCCACAAATGCAGGAACATTTCATCCTTCCAGGTCCTTTAGGTGCACAGGATTTGGGTGGGCAGTTTCTGGCTTTGATGAAAATAATATAGGACCTGTCACCTTGGCTGACTGGTGTTGGTTCATGCTTTCTGGGAATTCCAGGCGGTTTTCACCTGCCAGCTCCTTGATACCTAGTATAACAAGGAATCCTTGTTGCAGAGGTGGAGCTTTGCCTCCTGCCCTCTGTGTCCTGACAGTCCCCTCAGCAGTCACCCTGGCATGTCCCCACCAGCTCTGTACCCATCGCTCTTGGCTGAGCCACACTTGGGTTGCAGCAGCCTGTGTATCTACTTGATCTTTCCTTCAGAAGTCTAGCCCATAACATCCAGAATAACCAGCAGTCAACTTAGTGTTGCATGTTTTGCAAATAAAGCAATTATCTTTTTTAAACAAACAAGAACAATAACAACAGCAAAAAACCCTTCAGCTACACAGCTGCAGACCTTCTGTGCGTAGTAAGGTAGCCAAAGAAGGGTTGCTTAGGCATCCTGCTGTTGGCCATATCTCAGCCCTGTCCACAGGACAGTGCCCAGGGAGCACTCTGAAGGCAAGCACTGTTGGGGTGGGCCTCTTCTCTGCAGGCCTCCTCTGTTCTGTTGCTTTCATTTAAGAGCAGTCAGATGTTCGCTAGAGGCTCATCACAGAAAAAACTCAAGCCAAAATATCTACAGGGTGAACATTTCAGTTGCCAGGCCAGTGTATCTCATCTTGTCAGCAGAGTTGAGCAGTTCTACGTTTGACAGCCACCTGCTGCTCAAGTGTGGCCATTATGCTGGCAGAGGGGCCAGAGCATTCAGCTTTTCTGGAGAAGAACTTCTGATGACCTTCAGCCCACGCCTGCAGGAACAGACAGCTCTTTGTTGTCACTGTGTGTACATTGGCGGGGACCATGGTCTCATGTGCTGCTACTCTGCATCTTAGGCAGGTTCATAGGCACAGTGACAGTGGCAGGAAGGGCTTGTCTTCTGTTATTCCTGGAGTTCTGACTTGAGAAATCATTCCCTAGAGCTTGTTTTATTGCCTCCAGTCATGTTCTGTATTCCTGGACAAATATGCTTTCATGAAAGGTGGAGAACTAAGGTGACTTCTGCAGGCTCTGGGGTCCCACCATCTGTGCTGTGGTAGTCAGGGTCCAGGTATTGAGATCTTTGTTGAGCTGGCAGGGAGCGTTCAGATCAGTTCAGAGACTGTTTTCAAGCCCCTGTGCCTCATTATGTCTTGTTTGCTCTTCCTAGCTGTCTAATGCCCTCCTGGAGAAAGAAGTGATAAATTATGATGACATTGAAGCTTTAATTGGGCCTCCACCCTATGGGCCAAAGAAAATGATAGCTCCTCAGAGCTGGCTTCAAGCAGAGAGAGACAAGCAAGAGACAAGAGATGAAGAAATGCCCCAGCAGCCACCCAACCATGAGGAGGAGGACGAACCACGTCTGAGACCAGTATGAAGCCCACCGCTGATGTGGAATGGGAGGACTTGAGAGGCTTATTTTGGACACAGACCCTTTCCCTTTTCCAGAATTAAAGATACTGAATAGGGAATCTCTGTGCTGCTGTTAACCAAAAAAATTGGCTATGTTGGCTCTTTTAATGAGCTTTTTACTGCAGGAAGGAGAGCTCCTTAGAACTTTGAAATTGATTCTCAGCAGGGTAGTAGTGATTAGGAGTCGGGTAAGACTAATCCACCGGAAAGATTTCTTGTACACAGCAGTGATGTACATGTTTCTCAGGGTGAAAAAGATCTCGTGGAGTCTTTATAAGCCGCTTGTAGCTGTGCTGTGACGCACGGCAGGAGTGCAGGGCTGTCCCTTCAGTGCCAGGACAGCCATTTAGTGAAACTCCCGCATAGCTGAGGGGGTGTAGTTGTGTGGCTCTGCTGTCACCTTTGATCATCGCTGCTGCTGAACGTAAAATAGAAGCTGAAAAACAGACTTTGCTGGAATAAACTGTCTATAATGTGCTGCTGTGCTTGTAGAATATGTCAAGATGATGGTATGTGTTTTGACAAATACAAAGCTTATTACAGCTACAGAGAACAAGGGGTTTCTTCTCGCTGGCTAATAACTCGTATTCAGTTTTCACAGCATGTGTCTTGCAAGCAGAGATTGAGGAAAAGCAATGTGCAAAGCCCAGTGTAACCCTACAGCATAATGTTAGAAGCCAGCATGGCAGAGTGGCTCTGAGTTACACATGCTGGCTCAGAGCAGGAGAGGTACTCTCAGGAACACGAGCAAAACCATGGCTGTTTGCTGGGAAGCTGCAGTAAAAGGCTGGCAGTTCCCCTGGCTCTATTCTTGCGGCTTGCAAGGCAGGCTCTGGTGACACAGTTGTGAACCCTTCATCAGCAGAAGCATTAAAACTGTTCCTGCTGCCTAGTGGGCTCTGGGTGGGTTAATTTTTTAGGAAGGATTGTGGTCTTGAGGATTTTCTGTGACCTGAAAGGCCACAGCCCAGTCTGACAGTTGTCAGTCCCCAATTCACTGCGGGGCTGGGGCAGAGCCTCTTGTTTCCCTGAATGACAGGAGCGTGTTCTTCAAGGTGTCCTCTTCCCTGACCCATCATGGAGCCACCTGCCACCACCAGCCCTTGAGTCCTCCCTCTGGACCCCATGGTGGTGGGGGTCATTTCCTTTGGCTTCCTACACTTGGGATGTTACTGCCTGCATGTTTTAATTCCAAACCTGTTTGTTTCTTCACGAGTTCATCCTTTGAATTTGCTTTTTCATCAGCAGATGAAACTTTACTCAGTCTTTGATATTTTTGTGAGGATTTTTTAAGTCACGGCTGCGTTTTGGGCTGTTCCATACACCCTTCACCGCACGTGGAGCTGAGGGGTGATGGCTGTCGTGCTGCACCGCTGGGATGCTTGGGGGGGGGACAGTGCAGGATGCCTGCTGGCCGCCGCTGTGCCCATGCCCTGTGGTGCTGCTGCAGGACACGCCGCATGGTGCCCCCCAGCCCGGCCGCGGGGTCCGGGCCCCTTCAGCCCACGCCGCGTTCACCGCGGGGCGGTGAAGCCTCCGCCGCACGGTTCCGCTTCCGCCCTCCCCGGAGCCACCGCCCCACTTCCGACGAGCGCGGCTGCCGTCCTTCCTTTTCCGGTCGGCCATTGACGGCAGCGGAGGTGAGCGGGGCCCGCGGCGGTGCCGGAGCTCCATCCGCCGCCATCCGCGCCGCGGTGCGCCCCGGGGCCCTGCGGGGAGCACCCCGTGCTGCGCCGGGGCACGGCGGGGGCG